>JARFXV010002143.1:112500-147041 GCA_031761425.1 Cosmopolites sordidus | reverse complement strand
TGGGAATTAATATAGAACGAGGTGTACGGCAGGGTGACGCAATATCGCCTATTCTTTTCTCGGCTGGCCTTGAAGAAGTATTCCGTAAACTGGATTGGGAACAGGATGGGGTAAAGATCAATGGTGCAAACTTAAACCATCTTAGATTTGCAGATGATATTATTCTCATTTCACAAGACCCAGAGGAGCTGCAAAGACGCATACAAGAACTGCAAAGGGCTGGCGAACCATTTGGCTTGAAAATAAACCTGAAAAAGAGTCAGGTTATGTTCAATAACTTCGCTCAGGACAGAAGAATTTCAGTTTTAGGAAGGGATTTAGAGATTGTGGACAGCTTTGTATATCTTGGGCAGAGGATTTCCATGGAGGGGAATACCGCCCGGGAGGTGGAACGGCGTGTTAAATGTGGCTGGCAGGCATTTGGTAGGCTCAACATAGTGTTTAAGAGCAGACTCCCACATTGCCTGAAAAGAAAAGTATTCGATCAGTGCGTTCTACCCGTTATGACATACGGAAGTGAAACCTGGACACTCACATCGCAATCAATTCAAAAACTTCGGGTGGCACAGAGGGGAATGGAAAGATGTATGCTTGGCATTACAAGACGAGACAGAAAGTCCTGCGCATGGATCAGGGAACAAACAAAAGTCTGTGACATCATTGGAAGAGTAAAACAGTTGAAATGGAGATGGGCAGGCCATATAGCGAGGCGATGGGACGACAGATGGACCAAGGCAATCCTGGAGTGGATACCGCTTGATCGCAAACGTCCGCGAAGAAGACCGAAAGCACGATGGACTGATGACATCGTTAAGTATATTGGACCCGAGTGGCAGAGGAAAGCCCAGGACCGTGAAGGTTGGAAGCATGCTGAAGAGGCCTTCATCCTGCAGTGGATCGATACGGGCTGATGATGATGATGATGATGATATATATATATATATATATATATATATATATATATATATATATATATATATATATATATATATATATATATATGTATGTATATATATATATATATATATATATATATATATATATATATATATATATATATATATGTATATATATATATATATATATATATATATATATATATATATATATATATATATATATATATATATATATATATATATATATATATATATATATATATGTATGTATGTATGTATGTATGTATATCTTATTATATATATCATATCATATATCATCAACCCGTATCAATCCACTGCAGAATCAAGTCCTCTTCAGCATGCTTCCAACTCTCGCGTTCCAATATACTTAATAATGTTATCAGTTCATCGTGTTTTCGGTCTTCCCCGTGGACGTTTGCAATCAAGCGCTATCCAGTCCAGGACCGCCCTAGTCCATCTTTCATCCCATCGCCTCGCTACATGGCCTGCCCACTTCCATTTGAATTGCTTTATTCTTCCAATGATGTCACTCACTTTTGTTTGTTCTCTGATCCATGTGCAGTCTTCCTATCCTGTCTAGTAATGCCAAGCATACATCTTTCCATTCTCCTCTGTGCTACCCGAAGTTTTTGAACTGACTGATATGAGTGTCCACGTCTCACTTCTGTATGCCATAACTAGCAGGACACACTAATCAAAAACTTCTTTTCAGGCAAAGTGGTAGTTTGCTCTTAAACACTATGTTGAGCCTGCCCAATGCCTGCCAGCCACATTTAACGCATCGTTCCACCTCCCCTTCCATTGAAACCTTCTGCCCAAGATATATATAGTGATCCACAACTTCCAAATCCGTTCCTAAAATAGAAATCCTTTTGTCCTCAGCAAATTTATGAAACATGACCTGACTTTTCTGGTTTATTTTCAAGTCAAATGGTTCCCCAGTCCTTTGCAGCTCTTGTATGTGTCTTTGCAGCTCCTCTGGGTCTGGTGAAAGAAGAACGATATCATCTGCGAATCTAAGATGATTTACGTATGCACCATTAATCTTTATTTCATCCTGTTCCCATATATATATATATATATATATATATATATATATATATATATATATATATATATATATATATATATATATATATATATATATATATATATATATATATATATATATTTATATATATATATATATATTTATATATATATATATATATATATATATATATATATATATATATATATATATATATATATATATATATATAAATATACATATATATATATATATATATATATATATATATATATATATATATATATATATATATATATATATATATATATATATATATATATATATATATATATATATATATATATAGTGTCCAGATCAGCTGTGACTTGTATGATCCATGGTACTGTGTTGACTTGACTCCTTGTATGTGTGTAAGAATTCTGTTGGTGCGTCTTGTCGGTGGGAGTATACTGATATGTCCATAGAATTTCAACCTTCTTTTTCTTATGTTCGCCTCTACGTTGGACATTCTCTCTGTGGTCTTTCGAGAATGTAGTCTGTATTCTTCCTCGGTCAGTTTTGGGCCGAGATTTTTCCTCATTTTGCGTTCTTCTTTTTTTAGTATGTTTTCTATGCCGCTTTTTGTATGAAGTGTAAGTGTCTCACTTGCGTATAGTACTTCTGGTTTGATTACTGTGTTGTAGTGTCTTATTTTGTGTGGATATGCATTTCTTATCGTAGATATTGTATGTCTTGCCGTATGCCCTCTTCATCCTCTGTAATCGAATTTTCTGTACTATCTTCTCTCCTGTGGGTTCGAGAATCTCGCCCAGGTATTTGAAGTGAGTGACCGTATTTATTTTGCCGTATTTGGTATTCAAATTTTGAACATCTAATTTTGAGCAGAAGAATTCGGTTTTTTGAAAGGAGATTTGTAAGCAGACTTTCTCTGCACATTCCTTGAGGACTTCGATCTGTTTGGTTGCTCTTTTTCCATTGTCTGCCAGTAATGATTAGGTTGTCTGCAAAGGCCAGGCATGATATTTCTATATTGTTTTTGGATCGTCCGAGTCGTATTGGTTTCCAGTGTCCTTGATTTTTTAGTTCTTTTTCCCATTCCTTTATGACTTTGTCCAGGACCAGGTTGAAGAGGAGTGGGGATAACCCATCTCCTTGGCGTACTCAAGTTTTAATCAGGAAGGGTTCGGAAATTTCTCCCATAAATTTCACTTTATATTTATATATATATATATATATATATTTGCTGAAATTGTTCATTACAATTAATTTGTTGTACTGATTGTTCAGTACAAATAATTTTGAAGTCTACCATTAAAATGATATTAATGTTATTGATTGATTTCTCCATTACTTTGTGATGGTTCATTTTTTAAAAGGAATAAGACAATTTTTTACTTTGTTATCTATCACTTTTATTTTTAAACAAAATTTGTGTGACTATAGTTTCGGAAAACGATTTTACATTCTCAAACACTACTTAAAACAGTTTTAAAGTAGTGTTTGAGAATGTAAAATCGTTTTACGAAACTATAGTCACACACATTTTGTTAAAAATAAAAGTGATAGATAACAAAGTAAAAAATTGTTTTATTCCTTTTGATATTAATGTATAAATGTGAAATGTGCAGACGTAGTTGCTCGTATCTATTGTCTAATTATTTTATAGTTTAAAGGTTGGCAGTGGACTGTGCTAGGGTTCCCCTTATTACTTTGCAGGCAGAGCCTAAATATTATAATACGTTTTTAAGTTTAAATTAATACATGCCGGTAACCAAATAGGTAAATAACTTAGATATTATGTATAAAGAATATATGTAAAAGTCCAAACGTTTTATTAAAACAAAGTGTTTATTAACAATATAAAACTGCACTTATTCCAAATGTTTATCTCGAAAGAACGACTCACTCGACTTTATCAATAACGCCGCCCAATGTCGACCGCTGACACCATATACTCCTGTTATTTTCCAAGATTGCTAAATGCGGCAACAGCGAACAATGACAAACCTGCGACCACGGCTGTTATTTTCTCTCGGTTATTAAATGCGCTACCTGTTATTTGTCTGATGACAAATTCATAAGAATTTGGTGATCTGAAGAATCCAGATCCAGAGATATGGATGATTTGGTACATACATTATGTCAAAAAAGTACCGGGAATTGGTCAATAAAACACAAAATGTTTATTATTTATCCAGATTTATTGTATCGCCTTCAAAATAGACCCCTTCCGAAATAATACACTTATGCCAACGAATAATCCAATTGTCAAAACATTTTTTAAACGCATTTTCCGGAATCGACCTCAGTTCTCGCCGCACATTCTCTTTTATGTTAATTTGAGTTTTGGAAAGGGAAGGAACTCAGTCGGAGCCATATCAGGTGAATACGGTGGTTGTTTGATGGTGTTTGTTGAGATTTTGGCCAGAAATTCGCTCACAATGATAGCCTTGTGAGATGGTGTGTTGTCGTGATGCAAAATCCAAGAGTTTTCTGTCCACAAATCTGACCTTTTTCGACGAATCTGCTCTCTCAAACACCGCATAACGCTCAGATAAGTTTCTTTATTTACCGTCTTTTGAATGCACTGTATCACTCATGCACGTGTTTTTGATAAAGTCGATTCAGAGTAAGCCTTCTGCAATATTTTCAGCGACTCGGCACACGAAATTTCATTTGCAATGAAAAATTTAAGACAAATTCTTTGTTCGACGTTTTTATCTATTGTAAAAATAGAAAAACACTCTTGAGATGAACTGACATTCCTTGAAATTTGACGTTCAAACTCCGCGTCAGTATAGAGGACAGTTGCCAACTTAGCGATAAAAATAATTTTGACAATCCCTTTAAGTGGGCTTTTAAAATGATTAATTGCTTTTGACAACTTGTTTGACGGAATGTATAGTGAGAAATGACAATGTTTAGGGTGTTCAAGCAAGTTCTTCAAGGGCGTGCCATTTTCCTTGCACATATTCACAACGATCTGGGGAACGGGTTTAGATCTTCCAGTAGGGAGGTTTGTAGGTTATTGTACAGGCTAGCGAAAAGATGGTCTAAGCAGAAACGAAATTCATTTTGTGGAAAATCTTGATAATAGAGGCAGCCTCCTTGTTTCATAAAGCGGAAATATCCACATTGATATAGAGGTGGAAATTTTACCTTGAATGACGGTCCAGTCTGTCGTTTTAGTGGGTAGTATATTTGCTGACCATTTGCGCCGAGATAGAGATAACCAGTTCTATAACGACAGGAATTTTGAGAGTGGGGTTCTTAATACCCTGCGCAAAAGATGTGGCTGGTTAGCAACGTGATCTCCTTTGCAATTGGTATATTCATTTGATATTAGCCGGAGATGATCGCCTGTGCATTTGTGCGAGCTTTGAAGTAAGTTACTATTAAATTTAATGTATGGATACCTGATTCTATTTCCTTGAGTTCTCCAAACATTTTAGATTTTTTTCCTTGATAATGAGAGTGGTTTTTAAAGGACCGGTGGCGATACTATCGCAAGATGGAGAGTTAAAACTCTGTGTTTGTCCTTTTGCCTTTTTTTCGATTTGAGAGCTCTTTTTTAGGAAGCGATAAACTTTTCTTGTTCCAAAAAGCGTTTTTCGAATTCAATTTTCATGTTTTAGTTTGGATTCGATGACCTGTTAAATATTGTTCCGTTAGATTACAGTTTTCGTCTAATAAGGATGTGCTTTGGATGTGGTTCCTTAACTTGCCCAGTAGGGCAACTGTTAAGGAACAATCTCTTCTTATATTGCTGGGCCACCTCCCATTCTATTATCATATATGAAACATATAGACGTTCACCAAATTGGGTGAAAGGATCCACATTTTGCACTTGAAAGTCGCCCAAGAACTGAATTGGATGGTCAACATTTTATTCCACAAATGATGTTTTTATTTCACTATAAATATTCGAAATTCAAGTCGGTAGTTAGTTAAGTCACTCTATCCAATACATGTCTACCATGTTATTATGTATTATACATATATTCTTAAATATGCTTTAAATAAAACTTGTTCTATTAGGTAAGTCTTTGTTAAAAAAATCGCCTAAGACACCAAATACAAGACCAAAGAGGAATGCAACACAGTTATACAAAAGATTACTAGATTATCAAGAAGATAGTGAAGATGAAAGTGATGATGATGAAGATAAAACTTTTGTTGGACCTGGTGGTACTAAATACCATTATTGCTGGTAATAATTTTTGCATTGTTGTTATCTGTTTTAGAGGAGAGTTCAGATGAGGAGAGCGCCAATGCATCAATTAACAAGGAAGATGAGAGTAGTGAAGACGGCGAAGAGGAGGAGGAAGAAGACGATGAAGAGGAAGAAGAAGATGATGAGGATGAAGATAACGAGGTTGGCGGCATTTTTTTGCATTTAGAATGATTTGACTAATTTTTTACTTATAGGGTGATTTAGAATTTGCCAGAAACATGAAGGAAGAACCAGGTTCTGATAGTGGATGTACAGCCGTAGTAGCGTTGCTTAAAGGGACAGAATTATTTGTTGCTAATGCTGGAGATTCCCGGTGTATTATATGCAGAAATGGTAAAAGTTCAATAAAAGATATGTTCTGTATTATCATTTTTTTTTGTTAGGTAAAGCAGTTGAAATGTCATTTGATCATAAACCAGAAGATGAACCTGAGAAAAACCGGATAATAAAAGCAGGTGGTAAAGTAACAGCTGATGGGCGTGTAAATGGCGGACTTAATTTAAGTAGAGCTATAGGTGATCATGCTTATAAACAAAATAAGGATTTAAATGACAAAGAACAAATGATCACAGGTATGTATAAATATTTTGATATTACAGTTGGAAATTAAATAGTTAAGCAATATTGACGGTACAAACAAAAATATAATTTTTAGCTTTGCCAGATATTAAAAAAATAAACATAAACCCTAGTGAAGATGAGTTTATGGTATTAGCTTGTGATGGTATATGGAATTTTATGTCTAGTCAGGAAGTGGTCGAGTTTGTTAAGCCAAGGTTAGATGTGAATCCCAAAAAATTATCACAAATTTGCGAAGAGGTATTGTAGAGGCATATTGACATTTTCAAGAAAGATAATATTATTTCTCTCTTAAAATAGATGTTTGATCATTGTTTAGCACCCGATACTATGGGAGATGGCACTGGCTGTGACAATATGACCGCTATCATAGTTAAATTTAAGTCTAATATTAAAAAAAGACAGGCTAGTCCCGAACCTCTAGAGACCGATTCCGACATAAAACGAGTTAAAACAGACGTTAAGTCAGAAGAAAGTTCGTTATGAGACATTCAAATAAAAACCAACAGGAATTTTTTGCATACAGTTTGAGGTTATATTTTTAAGAACATAAACTAATCATGTGCTGCATTGAAGTCGTTAAGAAGAGTTGCTTAAAAAAAGAATCTTGAGGTATGAGCGTGATTCCGTAAAGTGCTATTCATAGATATAAATAACACTTTGGCTATAATTTTTAACAAAATTAAAAAAAAAAATATGTATAACAAGTATTCAGATATGAAACTTGGCATGGAGAATATACAAACATTAACATAATCTCAGAGACAACAAATAATGCATTAACTGCAAATCAATATTTGTTTACCCTAAATTTTTATCAAAATACTGTTTTTTTAAAGAAGTTATTCTCCACGCATAAATTTTATAAAATATGCAAAAAAAAACACGAAAAAATTATACCTTAAAATGCGTCTGTGTCCTACAAATGGTCGATAGTGTTGAGATCTTGTGATTGCGCAGGTCGTGACCAAATCTCAACTTTGTGATATTCAACATATGTATGTACAATCTTAGCCATATCAGGACCCGTAATGTCATGCAGCAGTCGAAATTGGGGACCAATTCGTTGTGTAAATGGTACCACAATGGGCTCAAGAATGATATCACAATAGTCAGTTGCATTTTTAAAATGTGTTCCTAGTAAATGAGATCAGTTCTTCCAACAGTACCACCTCAAAACCATTACATCTCACTATGCTGCCTGTGAACTTCCTGAACTGTTACCAGGCATTCTGAGTTTCCAGATCGTCTCGCACAGTCTTGTTCAATGTGTATCTGGATCCAGTTCCCAGTCGTGCCTACGCTAGTTTAGATGTTCTTCAGTTCACTGAAATCTATACTACGCAGCCGATTTGCTAGTTGGTAATGCTATAATATTGCGGACCTATAAAGCCTCTAGTCTTGAAACCTAAATCCTAAATGATTAATTACACTTTTATAGACTTTAAGGGCTTCAGCAACTGTACTTTGTCTCATGTTCCTTGAATAATTTTCACTGCACGTAATTGAGTGTCACGATCTAAGGGAGGTCTTTCCATTATTATCAAATGAAAGACTAAACAAAATTCCATGCACATACATAAAATCAAAAAAGCATAATTTTCAGACTTGTAATAGAAAATTAATTTTCCCGGATATTTCTTATCTGCAAGTTAAATTGTTCCATAAATAATTGCTAAGCTACCAAAGAAATACACAAAAATCAATTTACCCCAAAATATTTTGCTAACATTAATTTACAGTATAATATAGTTGTTCCTTGGATTATTTTGATGTGTGCATGTATATAAAACCAAAGTGAAAATTTGAAAAAGACAGCTCAAAGAAAATATGAAAGCAAATATTTTTGTACGAAATATAGTAATAATTCTGACTATGAATAGCACTTGTATAATTAATGGATTTATTATTTTGAACATTGTTTTGTACCAAAAAATGTCCCATTTCACTGTATTTAGAAGTAAATGTTTAGTTTGAAGCAAATTTTAACATAAGACACCCAATTTTTGTTTTAATTTATTTGATGTAATGTTAACATTATTTCCTTTTTTTTTTTTAAGTTTGTTTTTTGTTTTGTAAGATCTGATGTATTAGCGATTTTATTCATCTGTAGAAAAGGTCAATTCCTTAGGTAAATATTCCATTTTGAACAATGAAACGCCATGGTACCTGTGCCTTCTGTTTATTATATAACAAGCTGTGGTGACTTTCATTTTCGCTCTAGTGTGCAAATTATGTTACTTTACATTTTGTTTAAAGAATTTACATTTTCACATTACTCTGAAAAACGTTTAAAAGTATTTTATTAAATTGCCTAGAATATGAATATTTTTGATTATAAAGATACTTTTGAAAAATAAAACCCTAATGGTTATGTTACTCTAAAGAGTTCCAAAGGCATCTTCATCACCATAATATATTTTTTATGCTCGTTTAGATATACTATTCCCAGTAATATAACAAAATACAATGAACCATGTACATTCGACACTTACATTTTAGAGATAATGTTAAACTTTATACCTAAGTGGTGTTTCTTTCTTTGTATAGAAGTAATTTGAAGTTGTAGGTTAATTTATCACTGTATAATTTGTTGTACACTTATAATAAATTATTTAGATTTTTAATATCTGGTCAGTTGTGTTATTATTTCATTTTGTTCAATTTCTGTTTTTTGAAGATAATGTAGTTGAATTTTTAATCGCTCTAGTTCCACAGACACCTCGTTAATCACAGCCTAAAATAAAGTGTAATAAAATTAATATTAGATACATTATTAGTTTAATATATAGAAAGTCAATATTCATAATTATATTGAACAGTTAAGAATTTTCTTGAAGTCTTTTTTTAAATTAATATTTCTATGGTATATTTAACTAAACTAAAATTCTAAAAATTATTATTTTTCAAAATATAAGATTATTTGCTTCTATGGTATAAACACGGAAAAGCAAATAAAATGCCCTTTATAAAGGATTTTTAAGCCGAAAAGAAATTAAGTAGATAAAAGTAATTGTACTTAAAGAGTAATGGTTAGTTGCTTGATCGGGAGGAAGCCCCACCCATCCCTTACATTGGAGGGTACATGTTTCGTCTGTTGGTGGTTAGACTCATTAGGGTACCGACATACGCTCTCCCGCCAAGAATAGGGAGTCCCTCTCCACAATCAAACAACCCATATTTTCGTCGACTTCTCGTCGGATGGCTTATAAATTGACTTTTTTTTTACTTCTTTGGACTGCGTCCAATGAGACAACAGTAGTCAGGAGTTATATACCCCCGACCGTTGGGCTCCACAATCTCATGTGGAACGCACCACAACCTGCGTCTCCACCATAATAAGCAATGATTAGTTACTTGATCGGGAGGAAGCTCCACCCATCCCTTACATTGGAGGGCACATGTTTCGTCCGTTGGTGGTTAGACTCATCAGGGTACCGACATGTGCTCTCCCGCCAAGAATAGGGAGTCCCTATATATATATATATATATATATATATATATATATATATATATATATATATATATATATATATATATATATATATACACACATATAAATTATATCCGAAATAGACTATGCAATGACCCCAACATCTGACAGCAAGGGGCAATAACCCCTTGCTGCGTTGGTGTATATGCTGGCGTGCGTACCAGATACCATTAAGCAACCATGGCCATATACACACATATAAATTATATCCGAAATAGACTATGCAATGACCCCAACATCTGACAGCAAGGGGCAATAACCCCTTGCTGCGTTGGTGTATATGCTGGCGTGCGTACCAGATACCATTAAGCAACCATGGCCTATAAAAACCAATCAATGACCCCTACCTCTTGCTGACGATGGTGTTCATGCTGGCTTACGTGCCGAATACCATTAAGCAACCATGGCTTATAAGAACCAATTTTTTAATTCGATCATTATTGTAGTAACACTGATCAAAGCTTGATTGTATATTCTTTCTGCATAAATAAATAACTGTTTTTAAAAAGTGATTTTTGGTGAATACAAACATAATTGGCGCTACGAACAGGATCCTCGCTGCACGAGAATTCATCTGTGAAAAATCGGTCAAGTTCAGTTGTTAAGCAGCAGATCCTAAGAAATCATCTTTAATGAAGACTTTCCTATTAGTACTCAACCTATTATCACTTTTTTATTATTATTATTTATGACCAATTATAAAGAAATGCCCCCCGCAAGCTTGTCTACAATAATCGAAAATCAACTAGCCGATTACCGAGCTCATAAAACCTTCGTAATAGAAGAAAGCTTACCCGGAAAAACCTCTGTAAAACAAAACCTGTAAAAAACCATATTCTACTTCAAGACGAGATACAATTGAAGTAAAAATGGCAACTACTGCAGATGCTGACTTAATAAACCTTTGTAATACTCTGCCAAAGTTCTCAGTAGGAAAGAATCTTTCTACGTTTATAAATAGCGTCGAAACTTTACTGCACTTTCTGAGCCCAGAACCCTATCAGATACTCAACGATTTATATTAGCCGCTGATATAATTTCGAAGATCAAGGAAGAACCTCGGGACCACTTAAACTACGAAAACAAGTTTACTTGGGACGAAGTAAAACCCCACTCGATTAGAGTTTATCTTGATAACTCAGTTAACTAGCACAGCTCAAAAGAAAACAGATACTTACCAGGAATATTATCGAATAATTAATACAGCACTAAACGACTTATTGCAACACGTAAATTAACACGCTGATGCCAGACAATGGCATTTAAAAACCCCTATTTTCAGAATCTAGCCCCACAGACATTTAGCACAGGGATAAATAATCCATATGGCGAACATTTGTCATATTTTACATTAAATTCTCTTGAAGATGCATACCAGAAATTCATCTCACGATAATTACAGACAACAGGTCGCTTATATGAATTATTTGAAACGACCTTTAGAACAAAAGCCTCAACATAGCTTTAAACCAAAACCTTTTGGAGATATAAACAAACCTATAAGTCACAAGCCTTTTCCACAAGGACCGATTAATGTTTTTAAACAACCTCAAACTCGGCAACATTTTCAAAGACTTTCAACACCGTCGGCCCAACCAATGTCCGGAGTACCGACAATAAAAAATTCAGGCAACCAAAGAATATCTATTACGTATCACCATCACAATATAGAAACTGAAAACTACCCTGATGACGTATGCCCTGACCATCTAGAAGAGGATTTTCCACCAGAAGCCTCCGAAGACGAACCACCTGCCTGGAATTAAATAACTACAACTTTCCACGAGCCAACAGATTACTCTTCTTCTATCTACCTAATACAAAACTTAAAGTATTAATTGATAGCGGAGGCACCGACACTATACTAACCCCAAAAGCCGCACAATATTTCGATAAAAAACACGAATTTAGAGAGAAATTTATTATAAAATCCATGAAAAAGGAACAGACATTTGACAGAAATACCAAATGCAAAATTTTGTCGGAAATAGGAATACCAGAAGTTATTACCGCTCGTATAGCAAAATGGCATGATACATTCGATATATTATTTGTAACTGTCGACCTACTAATATTCGGTGCCATTTTAAATTATAAGGATCGTACGTTTATCATCGACAAATACAACGTATGCATACTATTTAAGGTTTACCCTCAAACCAAATGCCTTACAAAACTTCTAGTGACAAAACCAAATGGGGACGTATTAGTACCGGCAATCGAGATGGACGATCACCAGATACCAGCTGGAATCTGTACTGCAAAAAATTGATTTATAGAAACAAAAGAACTTCCGCCAGGATATGAATACTACCCCACACCCATCCACGTAAAACCCTTGCAAGAATTTGAAATCAATACTCACCTGACATATAAGAACACCGAAGATCCCGTTTTAGATCAAATTAGGCTAGAACATTTAAATCATGAAGAAAAAAAAATCATGAAACTATGCAAACAATACAAAGATATTTTCTATTCCGAAAACAGTGATCTAACTTTTACATCTTCGATAAAACACGAGATAAAAACACAAGATGACCAACCAGTTTATACCAGATCATTCCGACATCCACAGACAATGCAAGTCGAAATATCTTCTCAAATTAATAAACTATTAGAAAAAAATCATATAACCATCTGAATCCCCATACTCAGCTCCAGTATGGATCGTACCCAAAAAACTAGACGCATCAGGGGTGAGAAAATACCGAATGGTAATAGACTACCGAAAACTAAATGAGAAAACAGTTGAAGACAAGTATCCTCTACCAAGAATAGATGAAATATTAGATAATCTTAGATCAATCTATTTCACTACCCTCGATCTAGCACAAGGTTTTCATCAAATCGAAATAGATCCCAAATCAACAATAAAGACGGCCTTCACAGTTCCACACGGTCACTTCGATTATACACGAATGCCATTCGGCTTAAAAAATGCACCGGCCACATTCCAACGAATGATGGATTGCGTATTAAAAGAATATCTTTATAAATGTTGTTTCGTCAATATGGACGATATCATTATTTTTTCGCGATCGCTACAAGACCACTTAGTACACCTGAGTAAAATCTTTCGAAAACTTCAACAAGCCAACTTAAAAGTCCAACTTAACAAGAGCGAATTTCTGACGAAAGAAGTCGCATTCCTTGGCCATATCGTTACACCAGAAGGCATAAAACCGAACCCAACAAAAATAGAAGTAGTCCAACGAGTTTTCTTGGACTCATTGGCTTTTACAGAAGATTCATCCCTAACTTTGCGCGAATAACGCACCCTTTCTCGAAGGGTATCAGAAAAGGCACAAAGATAGATATTGACGACGACGAATATAAAGAATGCTTTCAGAAATGTAAAGACCTTACAAATGCTCCGATTCTCCGATATCCGGACTTCCAAAAAAGTTTACAGTAACGACTGACGCCTCGAACATTGCTATAGCTTCTGTGCTCTCTCAACAAGGAAACCCCATCGCTTATTATTCTCGTACTCTAAACACAGCCGAACGAAACCATTCCACGATAGAACGTGAGATGCTTTCAATAATAGAATCTTGCAAGCACTTTAGACCATACGTTTACGGCAGGAGATTTCTTATTGAAACCAACCACAACTCACTTGTATGGCTCTTCAAACTGAAAGATCCATTGTCAAGACTAGTCCGTTGGAAGATCAAACTAGAAGAATACAATTTTGTGGTACAGTACAAGAGAGGGAAGGAGAATCAAGTAGCCGACGCCCTATCAAGACTGCACATCAACATGATGGAAACGGAATCCATCATATGTGAACCCGACTTGGACATGACCCCTGAAGATTATGATGATATCCTAAATACACTGCCCAAAACCACGAATCAAGAACCTAGCAATGATGACGGTAATACTATTCATTCCTCTTGCGAAGAACCCCATTATGGAATCAGATTTTCGGAAAATCACTTGAACATCTTTCGATTCCAAATACATATCTATACAAATCAAGAAGAATATAAAATAGAAGACACCTCTAAATTCCATAGGACACATTTCTCTTATATACTAAAACTTACCCCAAATTCGAAAAACGAAATAATGTCCGCTCTAAAATCCCTCATACTACAAACTTCTACACACGGATTGTATACTGAAGATCAAGAATGCATATCCTTCTTACAGACAGAACTACCAAAAATGCTGGATGCACGTATAAAGATAGTGTTTACGAAACAACCATTGGAAGACATTGAACTCGAATTAGAACAAGTTATATATGACTACCACAGCACAAACCACAACGGCATAACCGAAACCTACCAACATCTAAAAACAAAATATTATTGGCCCAACCTGAAGGCTACCATAACAGATTTTATCAATCAATGCGTCCTAGGCTTACGAAATAAACATGAAAGACATCCTTATAAGATACTGTATAATGGACCACTCTTAAGCGCAAAACCCTTTCATACGTTACATATTGACACCTATGAAATTCAGAATAATCTATTTTTAACTATCATAGACTCGTTCACCAGATATGCACCATCCTATGTTATACCAGATAAGGCAGCTCTCAGTATCCTCTTGAAACTATGGCATTATTTCTCCTAGCACGGCTACCCAAAAAAAATTATCTGCGACTCTGGGACGGAATTCAACAACGCCCTACTAAAGGAATTTTTAACCCTACACCAGATAGAACTCGATTTCACGACAGTGGGAAGTCACAATTCAAATTCACCCATCGAAAGATTCCACTTTACATTAACAGAAAAAATCCGGATCCTAAAAGAACAAATTAAAAGATAAACTATAGCTAACCTAGCCACGCATGCGGTTTTGATCTGTAACCAAAGCAAACATAGCTCTACTAAATACTCACAATTCTTCTTACTCTATGGACTATATGCCGAAGATATCGGATACGACAACAATCTTACAATTTATCAGAATTACGTGCAGAAACACAAAAATGAACTAGGACCGTTTCTAGATGACGTCTACCACCAACAACTCGCAAAAAGAACGAAACAGCTAGAGCAAGTTAACAAAGAGCGCGAAGATCTACCTCCGATGAAGGAACAAGACGTATACCTACGTTCGACCCAGTGACAACCAAAGATAGCACCCAGATATACACAAATGAAATATAAAGAAAAAACACCTCATAGAATCAAAATAACTGACCCTCATACAAGAAAAGAACCAGAAACATTCCCTGCTAATATAAAACGGATAGGGCGAATAATAAAGACTCCTTTGTTGCAGGACTCTGATGAGCCTCAACCTGGCCCTTCACATCGTACCGATTGAAACAAACGAAGAAAAGATAGGACCCTATAAAGAATTTTCACATTGGCATAAACATATCATACGAGTCAATATTACGCAACTGCAACTGGCCCTTACCTACAATCTAGCCCTGAAGTAATGGGCCTGAAAACACAATTCCAAGCCTTTATATCTCGAACGAATCAATAAAATAATCTTAATGATGTTACGAAGTCTCGCTTTAGCCCAACATTCTATTATCCTTAAGGGAAATATACGAATTAGAATATTTATTGCGAAATAGCTACACTAAGGATGCACAAATCTCTAGTGACCAACATCCTTACGAATTAATTGAACATACAAAATCGATTATTTGTATAACAGAGAGATGCTCATAATAACAAAAATTCCTATTTTATATCCCGTTACCCTCGAATTATCCCACATCTGCTCCGTTCAAAATGTAGATGGTAATAAATAAATGGTAAAAAATAAATAAATAAATATTATGGCAAAGAAAAATGGTTTAAATCTTGCTACAAGAGTAAAAAATAAATAAATTTGCTCAAAGCCCGTGTTCCACAACTGCCACCCACCAATCGTAAAGATGTGCCAGGCCGCTCAACTGGACAAACCCATTGTCTATCAAACTGACAAGTCCTTAATCATCAGCACTACTGGACACGGTGAAAGTGTACAAAGAAACTGTTGACAAAAGCTGCCTAATATTCTCGAATGAAACGCTACATATTCTGAGAAAAACATACGCACCTGTAACGAAGACTCAAGAAACAATTCCATCCATTGTTCCACAGGAAGTCATTCCGTTGATGAAAATTAACCTATCTCCAAACCGGGAGGACTTACTAGAAGACCACCTAATAGACCCAATTAAACATTTTCAATTGGAACCTCTAACGCAAACCAGCCTCTCCATCTCTAGTACAACCTTATTTTACACCCTTCTTAGAAAAAGGAAGAGGATAGCCCAGCTACTATTTGGACCAAAAATTAAACTACCTCTAGACACCGTATCGTAGACGTTCGTATCGTCGCGATTCGTAACATCGTGTGGAATCGCCAAACTTTTTTGCCCACACACTACGGGTGATTTAAAATCTAGCCCTGCAGTAATCAGTTGTTCTCAGAATAAATATGTCATGAGGAGGAAGCAAATACGAGCATTGGCAGCGGCGGTTGCTGTTTAAAAACATATTTTCATACTCATTTGTTAAATGAGTTGAAATTGGAGCTGGGAGATTGGCTTAATTACTTAAGGGTGGATGAAGAACTTGCCATATCTGTCAAGTCTTCGTCACTGATATCAATACCATAAACAGCTCCTCGTGGAGCTTCTTGATCAATTAAAATTACCCCAGCTCCAGACCTTTGCAAATCTAATTTTCTTCAATCCTTTTCTAAAGGCGCCACGTAGAGAATCTATTTTGTTTTTGACTGTGTGTAATGTTGCATCGTTATCTATTTCTTTAGCAATATTTTATAAGCTTGATTTTATTTTATTTCGGTCTCTTTATTCAACCGATTATTAAAAACTATAAACAATTATAAATTGTTTGTTTCATGTTTTTTGGTTCATTGTAATCAAAATTAAAAATAAAATAAAATTAATTAAACACGTAGGAACCTGCATACAACGACTATGCTACGCTACTGCAAAAAAATCGAAGGAAATCCCCACATACTGTCAGTTCGGAACGACAACCGGTCAACCGTCGTTCCAAAAATCAAGCGCCAACAGATATTTTAACTGACGATACAACACGACGGTTTTCCGCCACAAACATTTTTTTTGGCGTTTTTCACGATCCGTTTTTGGCATTTTTGGAACGACGTTCTGAACCGGTTTTTGGAACGACGTTCTGAACCGCGGCGATTCGAACCGATGAAAAAGAACGAAGCCTGTGGCCGGCTTTAAGGAGGAAGGAATTATATCCGAAATCTATCTATCTATACCGAACTATCCCGTCTAGTAATGCCAAGCATACATCTTTCCATTCCCCTCTGTGCTACTCGAAGTTTTTGAACTGACTGTGATGTGAGTGTCCAGGTCTCACTTCCGTATGTCATAGCGGGCAGGACACACTGATCAAGAACTTTCCTTTTCAGACTAAGTGGTAGTTTGCTATTAAACACTATATTGAGCCTACCAGCCACATTTAACGCGTCGTTCCACATCCCAGACGGTGTCCCCTTCCATTGAAACCCTTTGCCCAAGATATATATAGTGATCCACAAATTACAAATCCGTTCCTAAGATAGAAATCCTTTTGTCCTCAGCAAATTTATTGGACATAACCTGACTCTTCTTCCGGTTTATTTTCAAGCCAAATGTTTCCCCAGCCCTTTGCAATTCTTGTACGTGTCTTTGCAGCTCATCTGGGTCTTGTGAAAGAAGAACGATATCATCTGTGGATCTAAGATGATTTATGTACGCATTAATCCTTATTCCACCTTGTTCCCAATCCAGCTTACAGAACAGTTATTCCAGGCAGGCTGAGAAAAGAAAAGGCGATATTGCATCCCCCTGCTATATGTCATATTTCAACATATTGAAATACCATGTTGAAGATATGGACCGTAATCTGCCACGCTGGTCCAAGGCGGGTTGGCAGATTTTGGATCATGTTAGTCTGAGGCCTCTGCCTTGACCTGTCCGCCAGGGGTAACCTGATCCACAAAGGGGATATATATATATATATATATATATATATATATATATATATATATATATATATATATATATATATATATATATATATATATATATATTTGGAGATTGTGGACAGCTTTATCTTGGGCAGAGAATTTCAATTGAGGGAAATACCGCCCGGGAAGTGGAACGGCGTGTTAAATGTGGCATAGTGTTTAAGAGCAGACTCCCACTTTGCCTGAAAACAAAAATCTTTCGATATGTGCGTTCTACCCATTATGATATGCGAAAGTGAAAGCTGGTCCCTCACATCGCAATCAATTCAAAAACTTCGGGTAGCCTAGAGGGGAATGGAAAGATGTATGCTTGGCATTACAAGACGAGACAGAAAGTCTTGCGCATGAATCAGGAAACAAACGACACTCTGCGACATCATTGGAAGAGTAAAACAATTGAAATAGAGATGGGCAGGTCATACCCGCGATGCGATGGGATGACAGATGCGACAAGGCAATCCTGGAGTGGATACCGCTTGATCGCAAATGTCCGCGAAGAAGACCGAAATCACGATGGATTGATGACATCGTTAAGTATATCGGACCCGAGTGGCAGAGGCAGAGGACCGTGAAAGTTGGAAGCATGCTGAAGAGGCCTTCGACCTGCAGTGGATCGACACGGGCTGATGATGATGATGACATAATATATATATATATATATATATATATATATATATATATATATATATATATATATATATATATATATATATATATATAATATATATATATAAATATATATATATATATAAATATATATATATAAATATATATATATATATATATTTATATATATATAAATATATATATATATTTATATATATATATATATATATATATATATATATATATATATATATATATATATATATATATATATATATATATATACCTTAAAGGGGTATACGGAGACGGGGTCCTACGAAAATAAAGCGAAAGCAGGAAGAAAACGGCGTACAGGTAAAACTGATCGATTAGATTAGATTTAGAGCGACTCGCTTTACAAAATCGTCGCATCTCCGGATTTAAGTGAAAAGTTTAATTTCTGTGTTTTTTTTACATTTTGGAAGATTTTTTAGCGATCTGGAGCACAGTACGTCAGGCGAGGGCGCGACGAAGCATTTCTCAAAGTGTGCTTGACACCTACTGTCCAACATGGAAGTGATAGCATCATGGTTTGGGGGTGCATGCCAGCAGTAAGGGCGGGAGAAATTGTTTTGTGCGAGGGGTGCATGAATAGCCGGCGTTATGTCGCAATGTTTAAAGTAGTCTTGGAACCGTTCAGACTTCAACTTTGCGGTAACAGCTTGGAGGAGTGCTATTATCACCATAATAACTCGCCTTGTCATCGGAATCAAGCGTAACAATTTCGGAGGCAATGATACTTGGCCACATTTCTCTTTAAAATGTGCCAAAGAATTTCGATGGGCGATACGTCTGGAGGCTATGCTGGCTATTCCAACACACGTACCCTATTACGGAACCAACGCATTGTTGCTTGAGCCCGATGACAAAGCGCATTATCATGCTGATAATACCACTCCTCCAAACTATGCCCCCCCATGCACCACCAAACCATGATGTTTCCGCCCCATGTTAGACGGTAGGTTTCAAGCACTTTGTGAGAATTGCTTCGCCTGACGTACTGATTCCTAGATCGCCTAAAAATCTGCCAAAATGTAAAAAATACAGAAATTAGTTTTCACGTACCTACCCCACATAGGGTAATTTAATTTTTTGTATCTACAAAAAAAAATAAAGTAAATGAGAAACGTACTTCTTTATTTTACTTGTCGGTAAAAATTAGTTTAGACCAATCTTTAATTGTTCAGTAGGCATATTTTTTGGCCCATGCTAGACGATTTTTCTTGTGAGCCTGTCGTCTGGTTACACTCCCGTGTAAATCAAATTCCTTGAGGCGTATTTTTAATGTATTAGCAGAAAGTGAAACTCACTGGTGAGCGTTTAAATCGCTACTTAAATCCAGAGATGATTTGCGTCGATCTTGTAAAGCGAGTCGTCGCTCTAAATATCGATCGATTCTTCTACTTGTACGCCGTTTTCTTGCTGCTTTCGCATTATTCTCGTAGGACCCCGTCTCCTTATACATTTTAAAAGTGGTTTGCGCAGCATATCTCGAACATTAATTTTTTTCGAGCTGCGATCATCCTTGTTGGTTTAATAACACGATCTGGCTACGTTCTGGCATAGTTAATTCACATGTTTTAGGCATCATTAAGAACTCACGAATTAACAAAAAAATATCTCTCACGAGATAAAGCAACTGACTAACAAGTTCACTCTCGCAATATCTGTATAGAACTAAGACGTGATAGTATAAAATCGCCGACAGGTAGAGAGGTAATAAAAATACCCGTTTAATAAGTCATAAAATTCCATTTTAAGCCCCTTTGTAACCGATGAGGATAAATATTTGCCCCGAATTTCGATCGTTTTTATAATGGCAGGTTTTTCTAAGGGCGTCTACTACTTTTGCACATAGCTGTATATTTATTGTTCGAAGCAACATATGAGCGCTGATTTTAGGGTACGCAAAAACTTTTCCGATTAATGGAATATGTGGAAATTCAAAACTTGAGTAGTCTTCTGAATGCAGTAGACATTCATTTGCCTCGAGCTTTTAGGAGATTTTTTTTCTTTCATGATAGTATATAGTTTCGCCTTGGTGCAAAATTCTAATCTTACAAAGAATAGGACCATATTTTTTCTTACCGTATGGCTTTTTGTTCAGGTTTTCTCTCATGATAAAAGTCTGATCGTTTATATCTGTTTGATCTGTAACGAAATTGAAACTTCTTAAAGTTTTTTTTTCCAGATTCGCTCTTAGTCTTCTTTTTATATTCCTCCGCGCAGTTTAGTTACAGTATTGGTAAGCCTAATTCATCAGTTATTATGGACGTTTCCCTTTTGGAGTTTATAATGGCCATCTGCCGCTCTTCTGGCATCCATGCTTTCATAAATACGGTCGTTATATCTTTATTTCTATATTCCACAGGTGTCTCTGATATTTTTACTTATTCTTTCTTCTATACCTTTCAAAGTTATTTCTGCTTTCTTAGATATTACTACTTTTAGATACTTCTCTTCCTGAAGCTATGGCCTCTGTATTTTGGATTGCGCATGGGATATTGTTCATCGGTTATCTCGAGAAAGGTAAAACCATTAATAGTAAATAGTTAGAAATGTTAGAAAAGCGTTGGATCGACTGTATTGCTCTTCAAGGAGAATATATTGATGAACAAAGTCCATATTTGCAAAAAAAAAAAATTATTTGTATTATTGACCGTTGTGCTAAAACGATTAATTGATATTAATATGTGCTAGAAACATTGAGGATACTGAAGAAGAAGAAGTCCCACATGAATTAAAAGATGTTCGCTTTATTCTTTGTTCGAGCCCAACTGCTGTTGATCGGTTTCCTCTACGAATTTCTCGGCAAAGGCAAAGGTAATTGTAAGCAGTCGACTAGTACCAGGTGTGGCGGTTAATAATTTTTATTTTCTTCTTAAAACAATTTATGACAAAGGTAAAAAATGGCAATTTGTAGATGCCCTTCCAGGAAAAGGGTACGTCTTTTGGGGTGGTCCAGTCATCAAGCCATTTTTCGACATCTCCATAGTTGTTGAGTGTTTCATGGAAAGTTCATGGAACATCGATGAAAACAAGTGGTAGTCGGAAGAGGCAAAGTCTGGTGAAGGGAGGGTGGGGTAAAAGCTCCTCGCCAAGTGCAGAAATGGGGTCTCTGATCGCTTTCGCTGTGCGTGACGGGGCGTTGTCCTGTTGCAAAATCATTTTTCCCTATGTTGTAGACCATTCTGCTCGCTTCTCGATTAATGCATGGTTCAAATTGATCATTTGTTGACGGTAGCGAACGGTATTAACTGTTTTACCTGGTTTCAGAAGCTCGTGATACACGATACCCTTTTGATTCCACCACAAATTGCACAACATTGCCTTCTTGCCAAAGCGATTCGGTCTTGCGGTTGATGTTGCTGGTTGTTCTGTCCTGGGTAAACCCATGATTTTCTGCGGTTTGTGTTCTCGAAATATATCAATTTTTCATCTCCAGTCACGATGCGGTATAAAAAACTTTTTCTTTCATGCCGAGAAAGTTAAACTTCGCACACCGTTTTTTGCATTTCCACCTGTTTGTCTTTCAGGTGATATGGTACCCATTTTCCTGCCTTCTGGAATCGTTCTCATGGCATACAGAGGTTCTCATGGCATATCACAAATGGTTCGGCGACCAACATTTAACGTCTCTGCCATTTATTGTTGAGTTTACATATCGTCTTTTTCCAACAATGTCTACAATTCGGCATCTTCAAATTTTTTCGGTTGATCTGGGCGTTCTTAGTCTTTCAAGTCGAAATCACCACTGTGAATCGTCTAACCCAGGAATCTCCAAGCTACGGCCGGCCAATGTCATCAATCCGGCGAATTTAGCAAGCGTATGGTCATTTAGGGCGCGTACTCGTCGACTAGTGTAAAAATTATAGATAAGGGGAGGAAAATTAAAACGGTTTTGGCCCTTGGAGCTTACTGGAGTAATCAGTATAGCCCTAAGGCTGGAAAGTTTGGAGACCCCTGATTTAAACCAACACTCACAAGCGTTTTGCGTTCGGACATTGTCACCATAAGTGTCCACAAGTATATGTGACACAAATGCTCTTTATTTGGCTCGACATGTTTACCACACGAAAAAAATATGACGCTAACTCGAAATCCTTTAAGGGGGTATTCTGGTCTAGAATTTTGAAAAGACATTTTTTTGTTTGAATATTTTCAAAGCTTAAACCTTGAAAAGTATGTCCTTAAGAGGATTTTTCGAAATTCAAATTATTTTCGGAGACTTAGCTATTTTAGTGACGCGGCTTCTAAATCGGTCTGGCGTCGGACAGGATTGAACAATAGGCGGTAGAATAGAAATGGCGGTATCTCCGGCTACTGGCGGTCGTGTTCCCCCATAAAATCGTCATTATTCTAGGTAGAGGAAGGTCCAATGTATGGAGCAGGGACCGCTGATTAAAAAAATGGTAAAAAGTATAATACACCATTAAATGAATACCCGGAACGAGACTACAAACTTTAAACTTGTTTTTTTTGCAATTATGTTTATCTCAAGTTCTAGTGGACCGATTGATTTAAAATTTTGTACGGAGCTTCTTAATATATTCAAAATTCGTTTGACGAGAGCTTTTTTGAATTATTTTTTACTATTTTTAAAAAATTCCCAACTCTGAAAAAACTAGGGGAAAAAGATTTTTTTTTCACATGGACGCCATTTTGTCAATTTTTTTTTTCAAATCGCTCTCGTCAAACGAAAATGACATGCTTACTCTTTAAGAATTAACTAAAATTTTGTGTTTCAGATCACAGAGGGGATCGGAATCATGTCAACCAGGGGGCAGTTTTTTTTGAATCCCTACTTGGCCGGCTGTACTTTTTTTAATTTTGATTTTTTTTTTACTTTTGTGTACTTTTCAAATATTAATACAAAAACCGATTAGTAAAAATGTTTAAGGTTTTTTATTTATTACGCCTGGAAAAATACCTAAAATTTAACCGTCTAAACTAGAATACCCCCTTAAACGTCAATGGGGTTTTGAAAGGTACTGTCCTAGCAACAAAATGATATAAGATATTAGACTGTGAACCGACCCTTGCTTCCAGCACTATCTCTTAAAAACAATAAGAATTATTAAGCACGATACCTGATATACGAATGCTTTGCATTAGCTAATAGTAATGTATTCATTACATGCCGTTTAAAAAACAATATTCCTAGAGTTACACCTGATTTAACACATGCTGCTGAATGTAATATGTTTTTTTCATGAATAAAACAATCTCTAATACATTTTTTCCCTTCCTCTATTGTTAATATTCAAAATAACATGATTTGATTTCGTTTTGTTATTTGACCTTTGCATTTATGTTGAGATTTGCTTTTATTGCTTGAAATTTTGCAATGAAAATATATTCAAGAATTTTGTTAATAAATTTAAAATGTAAATACTTATTAAAAGGTAAACCAGTCAAAAATGTTCGTAACCTATATTATTTTACGGATATTTTAATATTTATCAACATTTCGTAATAAGTGTACCGATTTGAAGATACAGATACATTTTTGTTTATACTGAAGATATGTTAATTTTTTAACGGATAAACTCGTACAATAGTTACTATTTATTTTTTGAATTTTGTTTGAGATGCAGCTGGTTCATTAATGAACATCTAAAGAAACTTATACGCTTTACCGTGGCCGCTACAATTTTTACAAATAGTAACTATTCGGTTATCAAATACCAGTGAGAGTCAAATTTTGTTGTACAAGAAATTATAATATTAGCACTGGGGAACAGCACTTTTGTTGACTTGGATCTGTGACTTGTTTTTGACTAATTTTTCATCTCTGAATTCAAAAATATTCACAGTTTTTCTCTATCACGTCAAGTTCTTAAGCTACACCATACCCTTCATTTTACCTTAAAAGTGTACATACGAAAGGAAATAAGGTGAGATCTGACCAAATACATTAGAATACTTTATTCATACAGAGGTTAACATATTATTAAAAGTTAAATTGTGTTTATACAAAAAATAAATAAAAGATATTACGGTAAAATTTTCTTCTTATAGCTTTTCCTGGAGTGTTCAGTTTGTGGACATTCTCGCTTGATGCTCCAACGGTAGTCAGCCATCATACTGACATCCCATCTACCTTGATACCGCTCTTCCATAACCTTTAGATCTTAGTGAAATCGCTTGCCCTGTTCATCACTAACAGCACCAAGATTTTCTGGGAAGTTAGCAAGATGACTATGTAAGAAATGCAGTTTGATGCTCATGTTGCAACCAAGTTTTTTAAAGCTCTCCAAGAGTTGTTGAACAATTTCGATGTAATTCGGGGCTCGTGTATTTCCAAGAAAGTCTTTAACAATATTTTTAAAAGCCAACCAAGCATTCCTTTCAAGTTCGGTCATTGTTTCAGTGAAATTTTCATCTTTAACGAGTTGCCGAATCTGTGGACCATCAAACACACCAGCCTTTATCTTTTCATATGACAGGCTAGGGAATGCCGAAATGATATACTTAAAGCAGTCTCCTTCAATTGACAAAGCCTTAACAAATTGCTTCATGAGACCTAATTTTATATGCAAAGGCGGAAATAAAATGTTTTTTCTGTCGACAAGTGGCTGATTTAAAATGTTTGGATCACCAGGTCTTAGGTCAGATCTTGGCGGTCAGTTCGATTGCACCCAATGCTTCTCACGAGCTCTGCTGTCCCACATGCACAAAAAACAGCGATACTTGGTATACCCGCGTCGCTGGCCAAGAAGGAAATAAACCATTTTAAGGTCAACACAGATGTTGATCGCAGATACGCAGATCTCATGCGTAACTGACCGAACTAGTTTTGGATGACGCAACGTCACTCACGCCCCCACTCCTAGGTCGAAGAAGGTTCGCCGGTAGGAGGGCAGTAGTGACTTCTGTGATTCGCCAAGCTCAGTCGGATGCGCAACAACTGTAGAGAAAAAACTTGACGTGATAGAAAAAAGCTAAATAAAGTTTTGGAATTAGCATGTCAATTTACGTATAAAACAGCTTAAATATCGAACTCAACAGGGTGCCGCATAAGTTAAGGGAGGAAAATTTGATAGACCGAATTTCTGCTTGTGATTCTTAATTGACGTGCAACCAAATCGATATACAGAGGAAACAGATGGTTACAGATGATGAAAAATGGATCGTGTAAACTAATGTTAAGTGTAAGAGGTCATGGTGTAAGCGTAGAGATGCCCCGTCAACCAGTGTAAAAGCCACTTTAAATCCGAAGAAACTTCTGATATGCATCTGGTGGAACTGGAAGGAAGCGGTTTTTATGAGCTGTTACCTGAAAATTAGCCCATTAATTCAGAAAAATATCGTTCACAACTAAGCGAACAATCGACTAGAAACGACCTAAATTAGTCAACTGAAAGGTCACTGCGGTCCATCGAGACAATGGTAGATCACACGTGTCAACTCGGAAGTTTTGGTCTCAACTGTACTCGCTCGACCATGCGCCCTTTGACTACCATTTATTTAGATCAGGGGTTTCCAAACCTTCCAGCCTTATGGCCATACTGATTACTCCAGTAAGTTCCAAGCGCCAAAACCGTTTTAATTTTCCTGCCATTATCTATTTCCAATTTCTAAACTAGTCGCCGAGTACGCGCCCTAAACGAGCATACGCTTGCTAGATTCGCTAGTCGCGGGCCGGATTGATGACACTGACGGGCCGGATTTGGCCCGCGGGCCATAGTTTGGAGACGCCTGATTTAGATCATTAAAAAATAATTTAGATCGGAAAAACTTTACTTTCTTGAAAGACTTGAATAATCACCTGGGTCTGTTCTTTAGCTAGAAACCTCAGAATATGTACGAGCGTGAGATTATGCAGGAGAGATGGTGAAACGTCATCCAACAGAATGACACACAATACGAGAGTCCTTCAATAAGTCCTTAGAAAATCCAAGAGATGGCGCTCTTAGCATTGGAAATGGTTTGTTTTTAGTAAGCATCATTATTCACCAGCCAACTGTCAAAGTCTCAGTTACATTCATCACATGGTTTCATTTTTATTGTCGATTGAAGCAAGAAACTTTTGTTTATTTAGAAAAATAGAAAAAAGTGAGTTTCGAGTGGTGATTAAACACTTATATTTAAAAGGCTTAACACCGAATGAGATCAAAGCTGAGTTGGATGAAGTTCATGGCATGTCTGCTCCTGTGTATGGAACTGTTTATAATTGGGTAAATGAGTTTAAACATGGCCGTACATCCACAAAAGATGAACATCATTGGGGACGTCCAGTGGAAGTGACTACCCCCGAAATGATTGAAAAAATCCACGACATGGTTTTAAGTGATCGACGACTCAAAGTTCGCGAAAAAGTTGAGACCAGAGGTTTATTGTAAATTTCAATTTTTGCACGACAAATTGGGTGTGAAAAAAAATTTCGGCAAGATGGGTGCCGCATTTGCTTTCAGTGGAGAATAAACGCAATAGTTTGGTCGACTCTGAGGCTGTTTTGCCGCTTTTTCGTCGCAATCCTGATGAGTTTTTGCGTCGATACATAACTGTGGACGAAACATGGATACACTACTACACTTCAGAGGTAAGGAACAATCAAAACAGTGGGTTTTTTAAGGCAAATACGGTGAAGTCGGCCGGCAAGGTTATGGCCACAGTTTTTTGGGTTGCACGCTGAATCATCTACACCGATTACTTAGAAAAAGGCAAAAAAATAACTGGAGAGTATTATGCGTTGTTATTACACCGGTTGAGCGAAGAAATCAAGAACAATCGTATTCATTTAATAAAGAAAAAGATCCTCTTCCATCAAGACAATACACGGGTGCACACCTGTAAGTTTCAATGGTTAAAATCATGGAATTAAAGTTCGAATTATTACAACATCCACCGTATTCACTGAATTTGGTCCCCAGTGACTTTTTTATTTCCGAACTTAAAAAAATAGGTCAGCGGACAACGGTTCACATCGAACGAGGAGGTCATCGCCCAAACAGATGTCTACTTAGAGGACATTCCGAAATCTTACTTTTCAGACGGCTTAAAAACGTTGGTGAAACGCTTGGAAAAGTGTATAGAGCTAAAAGGAGATTATACTGAACAATAAAAAATATACTTAAAATAATTTATTTTTCAATATTTTTCTGATTTATTGAACGACTCTCGTACATGGATTAAATGTAACTTTAGATAAATAAATTTCTAATTTTACCCATATTATTAAAAACATTTTCAGTAATTTTTCTCAAAAAAATGGGACGAACTTTTGCATGAATTCAATAATAGATTCCTGTATGCACAAATATCCTATATGAAGCTTTTCATTTAGATTTTGAATGTAAAGCTGTGATCAAGGGAGTAAATCTCTAGACTGCAATAAAACTCTGAGAAATGTTCATAGTCTACCCAAGACGTACCAACAAATCCTACATCTACGTTTTCGTCGTGCCTACCGAGCAACGCAATGGTCACACTAAGATATAAGTAATGTAGCAAACGCAGGGGGGTTAAGGCGAACTACCGACGACTTCAAATCGGAACCCATTGACTAAGGTATGGTAAGTCTAACAGAAGATTCCCTGATCATCCAGGTTAGGCGCAGGGCTTTGGGCTAACAGCCCATTCCCATAAAAATAAGATTGTTATGAAAACTCCAGGAAAAGACTCTGGACGGGTATTCAATCAGCGCCTTCGCAAACAAAGGAAGCCTACTAGAAAGGCCAATTGGAAGAGGTAGAGAAATAGTAGAAAGGCTCAAAATGAGATATCTCGAAAACGCAGAGGCCGGTCTAAATAACCCAGAAATAAGAGGATGGCGAAGAAGAGCCCCCGACAAAGCACGCTGGAGAACGATCCTTGATAGCTACAGCCCTCCTCGGGCTGGAGCGCCAGACTGATTATGATGAAGTGGGTTTAACTTAACCAGTACTCTACATGATAATTACTACAATTCATAAGGTGTATTTGCCTTTTTATAGAAGCATATGTTTGCTACTATGCAGTTAAATTATGTTTTTCAAAGATGTAAACTGATTATCAGTAAGCGATTACTTCCCAATATATATTGATGTTTCTGTTTATAGGTTTCAAAAAATAGCATCCAAAAGCAACTATGGTTTTTCAGAGGGAGAACTAGAACTAAACTGTTGAAAAAAGATGTTGTTTCATTTAGTACTTCAATATTGTCCTGGTTCTAATACTAAACCATTCATAAAAGTAGAATGTCGACTTTATTAGGAAAAATATCTACCTAGATATCAAATAAAACACAAAATAAAGCAACTAAAATGGTCATATGAGGTGTGACTATTAAATAACGATACTGACGCTGTAAAACATTTTATTTTGATTTCATACATATTTACTTCTCGCCTTCAATATACATCCCTCCTCTATACCTAAAACGCTCCATGCGTATCTTCCATTGTTCGAAAGAGTGCTGGAAGTCTTCTTCTGTTAGCTCATTCAGAAGTCGTGCCGCTTTCTCTTTCACAGCTTCAATGGACTCAAATCTTGTCCCTTTTAATGCAGATTTCACCTTAGGAAACAGATAGAAGTCACACTGCGCAAGATCCGGCGAATAAGGTGGATGGTCTAACACTGGGATGCTGTACTTGGCTAGAAACCTCTTGACAGACAATGTGTAATGAGCCGGCATTGTCTTGGTGGAGAACCCATAACATGTCCTTCCACAATTCGGGTCGTTTTTTCCTTATTCTCTCGTTCAGCAGAAACGTGAAGGTACACAATACCATGAATATCGAAAAAAAAAACAATCATTGCTTTGAATTTTGATTTGCTCATTCGAGCTTTTTTGGCTCTCGGGGAATTTGGGCTCTTTCAGTGCATGGATTGGCGCTTCGTTTCAGGATCATAGGTAAAAAAACCACGATTCGTCACGTTATTATCCTTTTCAATAAGTAAAATTTGCCGTACGAATTCTTTGTCAATTTCTACAGTTTCAGCAATCGCATGACTTAACCGACGGTCAAATCCAACCAGATTACCGATTTTTCGATATTGTCATCTGTTTTTGACGTGAAAGGGTAACCCGGGCGTGAATCATCTTCAATGCCCTCTCGA
This sequence comes from Cosmopolites sordidus, assembly GCA_031761425.1. Lineage (NCBI taxonomy): Eukaryota > Metazoa > Arthropoda > Insecta > Coleoptera > Curculionidae > Cosmopolites > Cosmopolites sordidus. Next base: position 117,108 of record JARFXV010002143.1, on the reverse strand, counting down.
CCATCTTGCAAACGCTTAAACCACTCAAAAACACGTGCACGCAATAAACATGCATTGCTATACACTTCTTTCAATAAATTATAAGTTTCAGTAGCGGTTTTTCCAAGTTTCAAGTGAAATTTCACAACAATTCGTTGCTCTATTATTACACTTAACATTTTTCCGACGAAACAAAAAAAACAACTCTAATGCGAACGAAGGCTAAGGTTATAAGGATTTGTTTACAGAAGCGAGAGATACTGCATGCGAAAGATGCTTCACGCTAGACAGCTGTTGGTCGCTGGCGTATGCGTACTTCTGTAGCAGTGTCAGTCTTGTTATTTAATAGACCCACCTCGTATTTGCACATTTCCTTTCATTATAGTAGTTAATGTTAATAAAAGATGTCTCAGAATGTTTTTCATTTTTGACACTTAAAAAATAAAACATCAAAATTAATTCAAACTTGTTTAATTGCTGTTAAATTACAGAGTAGTTTTGATTTTTTTAATGAAAAACAACCATCCGTAAATGCGCATCATCCGCTTCTTTACACTTATTAAGCCTGGAACTGAAATTTTCAATCACTAATGAGAGCATCGCTCTTGGAATCGCGTGAATTTCGTCTGTTATTCTTTGCTTTAAAACATTTAACTTGAGTGGTATTAGGTTGAAATATGAAAAAAATCAGCCGGTATTAAATTTGGACTCCCCGGCGGCCAGTTCACGTCCCCTCGGAGACTAATCACTCTTTCAGGGAATAAATCATGAAGAGCTGCAAAAGAGCCAATTGAGTTTTGTATTTCTGGAGCCAAAAAATTCCGGATCACATGGCAATAACGATTGGAAGTAACAGTCTAAGCGCGACCACGGTTATCCTCAAAAAAGTAGGGGCTAATAATTGCTTCCCTTGATATGGCAGCCCAAAGGACAATCTTAGGCAAGTATAATGGTTTCTGGTGCAGTTTCAGGGAATTGTCGGGAGCCCAATATCTGCAATTTTGTTGGCCTTTGATATGGAAATTCGATTCATTAGAAAACGATGTTATTGAAGCTCCTAAAATGGTTTTTCAATATCCGACTCGTTTAGCCGGATCATCAGGCTTCACCTCTTGCAAAATAACAATTTTGTGGGGTGGAAATGTAAATGTTTGCGCATAATGCGATGAATCGTGGATCTGCGCAAATGTAAAGATGCGTGGAGTCGAGCTGGCGAACGCGGTCAACATTCGTGTTCGTTCTCGATGTCCGGCATTGTGTTTCCAGTCTCTTTAAACTTACGCACCTAATGCTTGATTAAATTCGCACTTGGTATATTTCTCATGGTCGCTAAATTAAAATGTATCCTGTACAGACGTTGAACAATAGTGTAGGAATCGTTGTTTTTATAAAACGCTCGCACGCAAATGCGCGCTATGGTCCCATAAAAAGATCCACCGCTACTAAACTTAAAAATCCCGTCAACCCTTTCACACCACTCTCCTCCCCCCGCTATATGTGTTTGGCGCGTAATATATAATAATAGTCAAATAAAAACGAAAAACATTCTGAGACATCCGTTATAATTGTTTGCCAAATTTGCTCTAAGAATTCCTGAAAAATCACCGAGCTCTAGCTCTAGCTTTATTTGAATTATATTGAGTTTTTACTAGACAATTGAAGAGGAAGAGACAATAGAAAAGAATAGAAGAGGTCAAATATACAGTTAGAGGCATGAAGAGTAATAGAACCTGGACTAGATGTATTATCAACAGATTTAATGGACGCAGACCATTTGCAAATAATAATAAAAAAAAATGATTTATAACACAGGCATTACACCATCAGAATGGTTGACTTCAATTTTCATTGCAATTCATAAAAAATCAAACGCCAAAAAGTGTAAAGAACTCCTTACTATCTCTTTAAAGAGCCACTTAATTGGAACATTCCTAAAAATAGTACATAATCGAATTTATCGACGTTTCGAAGAGGAACTGAGTAAGACAGTTTGGGTTTAGAAATGGGATTAATACTCGAGATGCCCGCTTTAGTTTTAATGTGGTGATTCAGCAAATCAATAAAGAAATTCATACTTTACAGGGCCAAGGACCAGCCACATCCCGTCGAAGTTTAGTTCTAGATAACTGAAGTTAAGCGACGTCGATCATGGTTGATATTTGGATAGGCCTTAAAATAGGCAAATCCAAAAAACCTCCCAACACTTAGCAGTAAAAGGCACATTGGATTAAGAAAAAACTTGCTTTACAGATTAAGAAAAGGCCTTCGAAACAACGATAATATTGAGCGAGTAGAACAAGTATTTAGGAACTTGGGTTACTTCAAAGAATGATAACACCGAAGAAATATCAACAAGGATAGAAACAGCTTGCAACACATTTTATAAGATGAAATCATTCTTCTGCTGTAGAAAATCTTACAAATACATGATCAAAAGGCTTGAAGCTTTTGAAATGTGGCTATTCAGAAGAATACTATGAATATCTTGGGTAGAAGAAATCACAAATGAAAAGGTTCTACTTAAAATGAAGAAGTCTAATGTAGTAACAACCATAAAGATATACAAATAAGAATAATTTGGCCACATAATGAAAGGACAAACTTATGCCTTGTTGAAAGTGATTATGAAAAGAAAGATAGATGGGAGAAGAAAAGTGGGAAGAATGGTTCAATTGTACATTGAACCTGTTGTATTTAGAACAGGTGTAAACAAAGTGAAAATAGTAATGATGGTCACCAACCTTTGAAGATGAAACAATAAGGAGGAGAAGATGGATTTATTTTATAACTTAAAAAACTGGACTAAAAAAGCAAACTGTATGTTTTTATTATGGAACAAATATGCTGTTGATTGCATATTTATATTTCATTAAAATTACTTATTTAAATATTATTTAACCATTTCAACTAGATGCCAAATATGTGTACTATTTTCTCTTATATTGATTTAGGTAATGGAAATTATTTTACCTGCAACTGTTGTTGTTTATTTTCTTTGTGTTTTTCCATTCCTTGCAACATATTTCGTGCTCCTATTGCCTTTATCTTTTGCATTTCTAATTTAGCACTTAACTCTTCAACCATTGTTATAATTTTTGTAGCAATATTTTGAAATTCGTCGATTTCTGAAAAATGACAATGTTCAAATATGAATGGAAAATAACAAACTTTCAAACTTAACAAACTTTCAATATAAATGTTACATTGTTCCTTCAGATCATTAGTTTGTTTATAAGTTTCAGGTTCTAGAATGCATATTCTATCAACTTCATTGAAATATATTCCGTATTGGGATAAATCGGACATGTTGAAGACGTTTTAATTCTCCCAGGAATTGTCATGACAACATATAATAACAACATAACAGCTAAAATCAAATATTTATTTATATGTAACTAGTGATATAATCAGACTTAATAAAAACATTAAATAATTTAAAAGCATACAACTCAAGTTCGAATAATCGAAAATTTTAATTCAGGTTGATACAGAGGTTTGTTTAGATAAATAAAAAATTGAATTTAGAATGAGGATGAAAAAGTGTATGTAAACTTAACCTCATATTATTATATGTTTTTCAACTATTTCTAGGGTATTAATTTTCTAAGTTTTCGAATACCCCACAATAAGATATTCTTAGATAAATGATAAACATATATTCCTAATAACAAAATATGTTAATGTGCTTACGTTCAAAGTGCTCTTGACTGAAGTAACGATCAAAGTTCGTTTTCAAATATTTCACCAAAGTTATTTTTTGATCAGTACTTACCTTGATGCAACACGTATTAAATTGTACTTGACTTAAAATGGCACTATCCAAACCTATTTTAAAAGCGCTTGCCTTTTATTTAGATCAATTATATGAGCATCCAATAAAAACAAATGCGTTAACCTGGTAAGACTTTCACAAATTTTTGGATAACAGTTTGTTGAGTCCTATTAAATAATATTATATGCATAGTGAATGTTTTTTTTAGTGCTACTATTGCATTTAGTGGAAATGTTGCTTCACAGAAGCTAGACGGTATTAAGACACTAGATTTGCGTAGTGCATTAGCGTTTGGTACATATGGGTAAGTTTTTGTAAAAATTTCAGATGATATTTCATAATCAATTAGCATACATAATATTCTACACTATTACTGAATAAAAAAATGAATTTGAGAACATTAAAACTTGCTTAATAATTGTCATTTTTGAATAACATCGTATTAAAATATAGTTACTTAAAAGAAATTGATTATAGACATTGATGGTTATGTTTGTACAGTGTAGAAGAAAATGTTAAGTACAACAGAATTTGTTTTAAATATGAAGTATTTTCTAGATTGTTATTTTCTGGAATAAGCCATCACAGTTTCTTCAAATTCTTGGAATGGGCAGCACCAGAGGAAGCTTCTCTTACAATTTGGAGAAGACTATTTTTGGAACGTGTCATATATTTTCCATTATACCAAGTACATTATTTACTGCATTTATTTAAAATTAATAATATATCAACAATGATATTTTAGGCAGTGGCTCTATATGTTATAGCAAGATTTGAAGGAAAAACTCATGAAGTAGCTGTAGACGAGCTAAAGGGGCTTTTGGCAAAATTTGTAACTCATAGTTGGAAGTACTTAA
>JARFXV010002143.1:2500-110000 GCA_031761425.1 Cosmopolites sordidus | reverse complement strand
TTGGAAATTAGGTAAAATCAGTGATGAAGTCTTTGCATTTACTTCTTAATAAATATCTAGATATTATGTAAATTTTTGTTATGGTTAATCTTTTGTAATATGGGATCTCAATTGTGGAACGTTGAGTATTATATTTAATTTAATACAAATAAATTAAAATCAAATTACTTTTGATAACAAACTACTTGAAACTCTTGGTTTTCCATAAACACCAAATCATAATACCTTCATGATACTAACATGGTTGCTTTATACATTCCTATTAATTAATATGCATTTATCCATATTGAAAAGGGGATCTTCAGTTGGATAGTAGTTGAATTAATATTTCACAGAATTCTGTGTAAAATTGTTATTTTTAAAATGCGTATATTATGAAACAGTATTAATCTCAGTGAGTGTTTCCAAATAGTTTGGAAGTTTTGAGAATTATTTTAATGTGGGGCATTTAGATAATAATGTTCTATCACATTAGTTGAATTATAACAAAAATTATTTCAAACAATATAGTATGAAAAGAGTGGAAGGCTGTTTAAAGTGGTTACATAAAATTATATAGATATGGTATTGTAAACATGTGGAAGTTACTGTGTGCTCTACGCAATTTCGCTAGCGACCAATGTGCATGAAAAAAAAATTGCTGGGTCAATTTCCTCATCGAAATATTTGGTATGGAACATTAGTCAAACAAGATTTACCACTAAGCCTCAAATCACTTATTTTTAATTTCTCGACACGCATTTCGCTAACCGTTCAGTTTGAATCCCTCATAGGATGCTAATATGATTAGAAAAACGGGCGTCGAGAAATTTAAGACAAATAATTTGGTGTTGATGTGGTAAATCTCTTTAAGTTTAGTCCGTTAATGGAGTTACTGAACTACATCAAACATTTACATATATAGTATGTGGCGGCAGGACGTTTATACAAAACATTACAACAAAAATACGGTAAGTATTACATTTTGATATCTATTTCCATTGATTAAAATCAACAGAAATAATGTTTTGTTTAAATATAATGATAAACAAGCAAAATGCAAAACAAAACTATATATAGTTCATACTATATTTGATGTTTATTGTTAATAAATTAATAAAATATTTCATATTGATAATTATTTTTGTTGATTAAAATCAACAGAAATAATGTTTTCTTGAAATATAATGATAAACCAGCAAAATGCAAAACAAAGCTATATATAGTTCTTACTATATTTGATGTTTATTGTTAATAAAAGCACATATTATAAATAGAGCATTTAAAGGGTGCGGCAAATATTACGCTACCATTTTGTTTTGGCACCATTTTTTTTTTCGTGTGACCGTTTCGGTTTGACTGTTTTGTGATGCAGACGTGTAAGTTATGGATAAAAACACGCAGTGAAATTATTTAAATTTACATAAAAAAAAATCGATTATTGCAACTCAACGTGAATTTAGGGGAAAATATCCTAATTGTGCAACCCCTCATAAAACGACTATTTGTCATTTATTCAAGCAATTTTAAGAATTCTGAATTCGTGGGGGTAGGCCTCGTATCAGAGGTCCAAGAACAGTGCGAAGCGCTGAAAGTATTCCACGTGTGGAGGAAAGTATTCCACGTGTGGAGGAAAGTATTCCGCGTGTGGAGGAAAGTATTCCGCGTGTGGAGGAAAGTATGGAGAAGTATCGTAGAAACGTCGACGATTTGTACACGTGGTGCGCAATTGGGAATTTTTCTACGCAGTTTACACGCTGAATTTTGTGAAGTGACCTGCACTTGTTTACCTATAAGATTCTAATTGTTCAAAATTTGTTACCTACAGACAATAAGTGATTAGAATATTGTAATGCCATCAGGATCTCCTGATTTGACGGCTCCGGATTATTTTTTATGGGGATTTAAGGAAAACGTCAAGCTCTAAACTATACAACAACTCAAGGACAATATATGTGCTTGAAATCGCTGCATTAACACTAGATATATTCACAAAAATTATGGAAAATGTGTAAAAAAAAAAGTACAAAGGTGCACTGCAGCTAATGGCTCATATTTGAATGGCAATTTTCAAAAACTAATTAGAACAAAATTTAAAGACGAAATAAACATATAGAATAAATAATCCTGTCTTTTTAAGTTTTTTTTAATCTAATTCTAAGTGTCGAGAGGTTTTTTTTTGGATCTTTGCCTACTTTCATTTTCGACCACGATCGGCGTCGCTTAACCTCAATTAGTTCTAACTGAAGCTCAATGTGATGTGGCTGGCCCTGACCATAATTAGTTAAAATGGTACCGTGATACTTGCCGATATTTTCAAGCAGCTACCATGTAATCAAAATGATAGAGATACATTGTGAATAGAAATAAATCTCAATAATGCAAATTATTACTTTGTAACTTGATGACTTGCATAAATTTATATACTGACTTGTAATATGGTATTTCTTTTTGGATCTTGTATAGTGTAAATTAAATGAAGATTTTTATAAGACTAGTAAACTTTGTTTATATAATCTAAAATTTCAATTGCTTTTTTATCAACAGTCAAATTCATATTATCAAGATTAAATGAATTTCAGATAGCGGGAGATAAGTTAAATAAATAAATCTAACTTGATCATTCCTTAGGAAATTCAACCAAACATAAACGGAATCACCAAGAAACCTGTAAATAAAAAATATAGCATTGTTTACGGGATTGTTATTGTTTTATCTTTTTCATTATATTCCATTAGATTGCTACAGTCAAATATTTTTTATAAAATTTAAAAAATATGTTAAATAGAAACACTACAACAGAAAGATAACCACAAAAAAATCTTTGCAGTTTTAACACGTTTTTCAGGTACAAAAGGCTTTATACATTTTTTTTGTATTATAGATTAATTTAACTAAACAATGATTCCACTTTTATTTGGTTACATTTATTTACATCACTATGGTATTATAAACCAGACTGGTTGTTGGTTCCAGTGGACCTTCTGGATGAAAACAAGTTCTTTTTGGCTTCTTCATCTCGTTGATCTCTAATTAAAGAAAATTAAAGTAATTTACGTAAAATAATTTACGATTTATATATATATATATATATATATATATATATATATATATATATATATATATATATATATATATATATATATATGATCGAAAAATTGTGAACTGGGCCCGTGCAGAAAAGTATTAAAAAGCTAAGGATGTTCACCCGTACTCCACGTCGTGCTTTGCCATTCCTTCACCCGCAATTCAAAGCGCCAGCAAGCGTCTCCCAAGACCGGTTTCTGGCCTTAAGCCGTCATCAGTTGGGCGCAATCTGGATACCTGAAACGCGGATGAAGGAACGACTAAAGCCATGAGCATTTAAATTGGCCATGTCGAATGGAGGCTGCAATCAAATGCAGCCACGCCATCCTGCGGTAAACGGTTGCAGCAGTCAGACTATGCGAAGCCGTGCGTGATGTAATATAAATAAATAAATAATAAATAAATAAATAAATTAAATAAATATATATATATATATATATATATATATATATATATATATATATATATATATATTTATATATATATATATATATATATATATATATTTATATATATATATATATATATATATTAATTATAAGTAATTATAAGTAATAATTATAGTAATAGTAATAATTATAAGTAATATAAATAAATATATATATATATATATATATATATATATATATATATATATATATATATATATATATATATATATATATATATATATATATATTAGATTTATTAGAAATATTAGATGTACCGGAAAGTTCTGTCCGTTCCGGTTACAACAAATGATTGTATTGTAAAAATCTTAAATAAAATAAATAAATAAACAAGTTTCAACAAGAATACGCATATTTATTTGACGCATATTTGGTTCTCTTTTTTTATCACTGAATGTATACATACTGATCTAGCAAATGAACTAAAACGAAGATATTCATGTTAGTATTAAGTGAGACGCGATCGTGTACCCATGGCTACTAAGTTCATTTACGCCACTATATTTTGTACGAATTCCAACAAGGAAGAAATGCTACTAATGAAATTTATTGAAAATGTTTGGTGAAGGTACAGTTTCTGATAGAACATGCAAAAAATGGTACGAAAAATTTCAAATAGGTGATTTTGGCCTTTCTGATAAGCCACGCTCTGGACGACCATCTTTGGTCGACGACATACTGTCAAAATCATGTTAGAGGAAAATCCTTTTTTGACAACATCGCAGATTGCGGAAAGGCTTGATTCAGCTCAACAAACCATTTCGGACCATATTCGAAAACTAGGATTGGTGTTGAAATATTCGAGTTAATAAGCTAAGTGAGAAGAATTAGAATGATCAAGTCATCATATGCACATCTCTGCTTGCCCGGAACAAAATCGAACCCTTCTTGGGTTATCTATGAAAACATCGTAAGGAAAAGGGCATATTGTGAATCCGGAAAAACCTTCTTTCTCCACCTCTAAACCGAAGTTGGGCCTGATTAAGAGAATGTTTTGTACCTGGTGGGACATTCGAGGACCAATACTTTTTGAGCTGTTGAAAACGAACGAAAAGCTAAATTTGGAGAGGTACTGTCAGCAATTGGATAATTTATAAACAGCACTTTAAGAAAAGATGAGCTATAATGAACAATGGGTAGTTGCTTGACCGGGAGGAAGCCCCACCCATCCCTTACATTGGAGGGCTCATTATGGCGAAGACGCAGGTTGTTGTTCGTTCCACGAGATTGTGGAACCCAATGGTCGTGTATAACGCCTGACTACTGTTGTTTCGTTGGATACAATCCCAATAAGTCAAAAACCTGCATTTATAAGCCATCCAAAAGCTAATTAATGTCAAGTTACATCTCTTTGCTTTAATTACGGCTCTTATTCTTTTGACACTGTTCCTGAGTAATGGACTGCCAAATATCGAGTAGTATAGATCTCAAGAGTTTGTTTTTATGATAATGTCCCAGAGATTTTCAATGGGGCTCAAATAAGGGCTACTAGAAGGCCAATCTAAAGTTGTTACATTGTTTCTGGCAAGCCATGCCCTGGTACTTCTTGCTGTATGAGAATTAGCGCCATATTGCTGGAAAATACAACCATTAACAGTCTGCAATTTTGGAATGGATGCCAACAAATGATCTTCTAAAATTTGCTGGTACTTATTAGCATCAACAAGTCTCACTATGAAATAAAGATTTACAACGCCTTGGCTTGACATGTAGCCCCATACCATTAGTCCTTGTGCGAGTTTTACTGTTCTCTTCAGGCATCACCATGAAATGCTTCGAACTTATTTCTTATGACTTTACGTCGGTGATCACCAATATACACATCAAATTTACTCTCGTGGCTAAAGATTATTTTATTTAATTGCTCTTGATTCCAGGCCAAACCTTCTTTAGCCCATTTTAATCTGCTACGCGTCTCAATTGTTAGCAACGGTTTTGCTTTTGCCTATAGGTTTAAAATATAGCAGGGACACTTTAAATCGTACGTATCATTGAAAGTTTACCTTGTAAAATCCGTAGCCAAATTATTTTATCCCGCGACGGTAGGTTATTATTGAAACATGCTTCCTAGTAATATTTATTTATCTTTTATCGCTGCTGTGGTTCCACATCTATTTTTTTGAATTATTCTTCTCAGCACACAATCATCTTGCGAATAAGTTTTTCTAGGACAGCCAGATTTCGGACAAATTTTGATACTACCTGTTGCTTTATATCTCGAAATGATGCGCTGCACGGTATTCTTCGCTAAATTAAAATTTGTACCAATTGTTTTATAAGAATTACCATCTCCATAAACTTCAACAATAGATGTTCGTAAATCAGTACTCAACGCACGACCGCAAACCATTTTAATAATAAATTTGAAATTAAATTTAATTTTTAACATATATATTATTAATATATGTTTTACTACTCTGGTTTACTAATATTTTTCTTAAAACATAATTAGAAACTTGTAGGGTAATAAAATAAAGATCAAAATTATTTTTACTTTGACGAATAATTTCAGTAGGATATAAGTTCATTTATCTTAAATACTTGATGTAAATTAATTTCCTAGCCCCTGATACGAATACATACACAAATGTAACAGAAATATTTCACCCTTTCTCCACGCGGTGCCACCGATCGCCTGCGCCCAACTGCCACCATGCGCCATCACGTATCTCTCGGGACCGGTTTCTAGCCTTTCAGCAGTCATCAGCTGAGCTCCAGATGAACGCAGTTGGGAGAGACGATCGGGGCCAGGCCATGTCAACTAGCCATTTTAATGGCGGGTCGTAATAGCACACAACTCATGCCATCATACGCCGAATGCTCGTAGCAGTCTGAAACCTATATATATATATATATATATATATATATATATATATATATATATATATATATATATATTGATTGATTTTATTTATAGTTTTAACCAACAATATAATCTCCATTGTTATTGACAATCTTCGCCCATCTCTCTGATAAACTTATCTATATATATATATATATATATATATATATATATATATATATATATATATATATATATATATATATATATATATATATATATATATATATATGTATATATATATATATATATATTGATTGATTTTATTTATAGTTTTAACCAACAATATAATCTCCATTGTTATTGACAATCTTCGCCCATCTCTCTGATAAACTTTCTATTTCGATTTTGTAAAATAAGGATGATTTTAAAGTAAAATATTCTTCAGGTGCAGTTTTGACAGCTCGTGAGAGAATTTTTTTTCCAAAGATAATCTGACGGTGCAGTCAGGAGAATACGATGGGTGAGGAAGTACTTCCCATCCTAATTTGCTGTTTTTTTCTTGGGTCATTCTGGCCCTATAAGGTCTCACATTTTCATGCTGCAGAATATTACCTTTCATTATACTGTTTGATTACTCAGTCTTGGACGTTTTTGATTGAATTTGGACGATTTTGATTGTTTAGTCTATCAAGCTGAGCACAATAATATTCAGCCCTTATGATTTTATTAGAATTGAAAACCTCATTTAATATTTCTTTTGTAAAATCCCACCATGCCACCATAACATTTGTTTAGGGTGAATATCTAGCTTTAGAGTGGGTAAAGGTGGTTGTCCTGGTGTTTAACCATTATTTTTTCTAATGTGGATTGCCGTATAGAATCCACTTTTCATCTCCAGTAGCAATTTGTTGAAGAAAAGGATTTTTGAGTAACCTGGACACTGCAGATAGATACATGTTGAATTTTGTTTTCAACTGATAGTTGATATGGCACCCACATTCCTTCTTTTTGTACTTTGTTCGGTTGTTTTAAACACCGTTGTATTGTGAACCATGAAATTTTAAGCTTTGTGGCTAATTTCTGGATAGTTTCTTTAGGATTACCTTCAATTTCAGCCAACAACAGATTTTTATCAAACTCAACGGGTTTTTCACAGTTTATACGTTCGAAATTATTGAAATCAGCGTTCTAACATTTTTTAAATCAACGCAGACATGTTCCGCTATTCAATGCACCAGAATAAATAACAATAATGGCATGTGTGGCACTGTTATGCTTTCGAAACTCATAAAGCATCAAATGTTTAATAAGGAACTTATCCACACCTTACTCTTCCATTCTTATATGGTTTACATTTTTTTTTTTAAATTTCACTATTAGAACACTGAATATCAATAAACTGAGTTGATGCAAAATGTCATCCCGTTTTTGGCATTAGATGGAATTGTACCGCAAAATGCGAAGGTACTGTTTACATCTGTAAAATTTTCACCTCCATTAAAGCGCGCGTTAATACTCTATCGAAGCGCAACGAAATGTATCCTTTTTTAAAGCGGACGGTTACAAACGATGAATAATGGAAGACTTGAAAAATGACCTGGATCAGTTCTTTAGGCAAAAACCTCAGAATTTTTATGAACGCGAGATTAAGCAGTTACCGGAGAGATGGAGAAAAGTCATCAAACTGTTCGGCACATACTATATTGATGAAAGATAGTTTTTAGTAAATAATTTATTTTTTCAATTTCTCTGAAAAAAATGTGACTAATTTTAGCATCACCCCAATATTTTACCAAGGATCAAAAGTTGTGTATAAATATTCATTCGAAAAATTAATCATAATAATAACAATATCTTTAATCATAATAATAACATTATCATCTTGTGGGCTTTTTCTTTCGACAGTTGAGTGTTTATTATGCTTGTGTGTTTATTAAGGCTGCAAAATATAATAATATTTCTAAAATTAAAAAGCAGTTTAGGGTAGTGTCTTTCATTTTATAGTGGATATACACTTTCTTATTTGGGTATATTGTTGCTTTTAAAATACAGTTAATTTACTGCATTGATGATGCTAGAAAAATGCGAGCTTAATTTACAGTAAGTTAGCTTTTAAAAGAGCTGTAAAAAAGGGAGTGCAAATCGTAAAGTGTTGGTGTTGAGCTATCAAATTATCGGAGGATCCGGGATTCCACTATCATATCAAAAGAGAATTACAGTATAGAAAAATACCAACATTATTAAAAAAAACGAATGAAAAAAATTGATAAAATTCTGCTCATTGCAGAATGTTGTTGTGGTTTTGAAAAGTAAATTTATTTTAGAAGCTTAATGAAGTAGACTTGGAAGGCGTTGGTAGAACTGCAGAAAATTGTCACTAAAAAGGCATCAACACTTATCTGAAAAGGATTGGTCAAATATTATGTAGTCTTATGAATCAAATATCGAGAACCTTTTAAACCTGACTTTTAAAAAACTAATACTTTTTTTCTAATAAATAAAATATAATTTTCAATATTGTATCAAAGTTTTTAAGATTTCGAACGATGCAGACATATAATATATAAAATTTTAGGACAACCAAATCTGCTTAAATTATGAAAGTGATTGGAAAAAACCGGGCAAATCTCTAAGAATGGATTTCATAGTTTCCTGGATCTATACCCTACATAAAATGTATGGGGCACTCTTGAAAATAGAGGACAACGGATACATAAGAAGTGGAGTGGAGTAACATAAAAAATAAGAAAAATTTATAATTTAATAAACACTTAACTACAAAGAATTACTGCCACGTGGAATGAAACAAATACTGCTGATTAGATTTTATAAGCTATTCAGTCATTTTGATAATTGCAACAGATATTAGAATAATAACAAAAAAATTAAATAATATGTAATACATACTTAAAAAATGCTAAATGTTGTTCTAGTAAGAATCGACTGCTACAATGGGTCAATTCAGGCCAATGACCAATAATTCTTCTTAAAAAAACCTGCAAACGCTTCCTCCTATCTTCAACTAAAGTAGAATCCTGCAGTAAAAGTGAAATTTATTTAATAGATTATATAATGGCTAACTTATACAGCCTGTCCATAGGAAAAGGCGACTAATGCAAAATGAAATAAAATAAAGCATTTTTGTTATAAAAATACGAATTTTTTACATTTAAATTAGGCTCTTTGTGAGTCAATACCAAAGCTTGAAATGACCGTGAAAATGTTTGAAGCACTTCTGGTACTCATTTTTGGCTACTCTTACAGTTCATTGATTTACTGCTATAAATAGTGTGAAGCATTTCAAAAGTTTTCTGTGACACTTTTACCCAACTTAAAACAAAAATTATACTTGATCTTTCGGCCGAAGTTCGTTGGCCGCTTTAAGCGTAGTACTCACTTAGCGACTTTGTCGCGGAACATGTTTATCGGGGCACGTTTCGCGTTTCTTTCAAGACATTTTTTCTCATATTCGACGACTGTCGCGATACAAAAGTCTTAAGTCTCAGGTTTCCCATCGAAATAGGAGATATGATGCAATGTCGCGTAACAGCCTAACGTGTACGTGTTCCAATAGAAGATTTTCAGACCATCCCGTGTCACTGGAGCTTGAAAAGGCTGGAATGGTTTCTCTAAATCATCGTTTCTCTACCTTTTTAATGTCGCGACCTACTAAATAGCCAAAAAGTTGAAAAATGTTGCGACCACCTCACTAAAATATGTTAAATTGATGTTTATCAAAGTTTTACATCGGCGGGTTAACATGGCGGCGATTCGTCCTTTTTTCAGTATCGTGATTTATGTGAACAATCGTTTTTATTTTTAAATGGCTTATAAACTCCTACGAGCGTGTTCACACGCTTACGAATCGTGAAAAAAAAACGAATCATCTATTTGTTTTTGTATGAAATGACGAATCGTCAATGACGGATGTATGTGTGAATGGGCCGTTACACTTATACCGAAATACCACACACAGCCAGTAATACTGAACTACAAGATTTATGTAACCCCTTGTTCTTATATTACTTTTACCAGTTCGAAGCTGTACTCTGCACTTGCACGTACTTGTAAAATGAAACGTCCGCGCACATTGCGCCAGCCGCCCGCGCATTCGAGACGGATCATTCGTCTCGAGGGAGCTTAGGCAGGTTCATACAGGCTATGCGTTTTCGTAATAAAAACAAAGGAACGAGACGAAGAGTTTCATTGTTAATTATGTTTTTACGAAAATAAGTACTACGATTTCTTCTCTCGCCCAGTATTAAATACTACGATTTCTTTTCTCACTCAATGTTGAACAGGGTAAAAAGTGAAAATGTGTAAAAAGACCAGATTGTACAATGCTACATATTTAAAATATGGATTCATAACTTTAGACGACAAGCCACAATATGTTGTTTGTTATCCAGTTCCTTTGTTATCCAGTTTTTAAATTAAAAATACTATAATAAAATAATGTTTCGCATATGGGTCTTATTTTTTTAACACATTGCGACCCCCCTAGGGGTCGTGACCCCCCCAGGTTGAGAAACGATGCTCTAAATACAGTGCTCCGTTTCGATATATTCGCTTTAACCATGAGCAAAAGGGTTTCAAATCGACAGGACTCATTCTTAAAAAAAATCTGAATGCCATTTTCTACTTTTAATTTTTCAAGAGGATTTAACTCCAACGCCTCCCAACAAAAAATTTCTCCTCCAGTACTGTTTAGGTTTCAGTTTTTTACATTTTAATAAAATTAAATTATTTAGACATACATTAAATTCACAGAGAGCAAGTTCTTGGAACAATGTATTATGACTGTTTCCATACAATGTCGTGTGACTTTGGCTCTAGGTGTGTACTAGGCTTAAAATGTCTAAGACTGAAGGCTCAAATGTGTCATTATATAATGCCAATTAATCACATTTTCAATTAGACAGACCGTGTATGTCCAATCATCTATAATTAACAGTATGTTAGTTGTGGCAGAAGTTAAGTAAATGAGCTTAATTTAAATGATTTTTTAAACGAAAAATGAATGATCAGTGTAAATATGTTTTTTAACTCAAAAATCCCAAGCTAAGCAATGACAGGTTTTTAAAGCATAAAAACTTGGAAAGTGGATTTCTGTTCATAAAGGGTGTCGTAATTGGTACTCGGTACTAGGAATCCCACAGGAAAAGTCGAGGGGGGTTAGATCGCATGATCTTGCAGGTCACTGAATATAACCATTTCGAGAAATGACGCGGCCAGGAAAACGGGTCCATAACAAATCCAAAGCCAATTATTTAGTTGGGGCAAAAAAAAACAATTTTTTTAACATATTGTTACCGCAATATGTTACGAAGAGGTAGCGTTCGCCATTAAAATTTACCCTTTCACAATCGGCATTTTGATGAAAAAATGGCCCTATAACTCCTCCGGTCCACAATGCACACAAAAAGCGGATGTAAAGGTTCTTCTGCAATCACTCTAGGATTTTCAAATCCCCAAATCCTGTTTAGGTTTTATGTTTTCTGCAGAAACAGCCAAGGGGGTGCCATGTCTCAACATTTTAATAAAATAAACAAACACAAATTTGTTGGTTTTATTTCAAAAAGAAATCCTGAAGTACCTATTGGGATACTTTACTTTTCTATTATCGTGTCAAAACCGAAAATCATATTTGGTGGAAATTGGATGATAAAAGTAGGTACTACAGCTAAACTTTAATGAAAGAAAAGTGATATTGTCCGTAAGTGTCTTTTTTGTTTCAAACCAAAATTATTTTGGAAGTATGTGAGTATAAAAGTAATGAACAGCTGTCGATAAGTAACATGTCAATAAAAGAAAAATGCTGCTGAAGCTATTAACTATATTTATGTTGGTTTGACAAGCAGAAATATTACTGAGTGTTACTAAAATTAAATTCTACAGCTTCTTAAAGCACAAAAACTTGGAAAGTGGCTTTCTATGGGGTGTCCCAATTGGTAGTTCGGGATTACAGTGGACTTATAAAATAGTGGCTATATAAAATAATATTAAGTGGGAGTTTATTAAATTATAAATTATCTGAGCGGTCAAAAATGACCTTCTGTAAAGAAACGTGCCAATGCATTACTCGACAAGAGAATGTAAACTAAGTAAATTAAGACTCGAGAAGGTAAACGGCACCACAAACTGTGATCGAAATTATTATTACTCGTTGAAAACCAATTAACGAAACAATATTAAAAATTTCTGTGCGAAAGCTTTTGTTACGTAAGGGCTGGATTTTGGAAGTGTGGAAAAAGGTGCCACGGCCCAACGAATCAAAATTGTCGGTTTCAAGAGAACATTGGTTCGAAAATCGATTGCTCGAGTCATGTGATGTAGCCAGATTTAATAATATTCTGATAATGCTAACATGGTTAGCCAGACGTACTTTGAGAAATAAAAAAGAAGTGAATTGGTGTTTAAGGGTCTTGTCAAAATGTGTGAACTATTATGACTATCATAAAGAAATTTTGTAAATGAACGCGGGTTTGTTTGGTATACGAAAAAACGGAAAAAAAATTGTATTCCAATAGAATAATGAAGCGATATACACCTCAAAACTATGTGGGTATTTAAAGCAAATTCAACCCAAGTGAAAATTTGTAATCACGGCTACTTAAGTGGCTACCTTAAAGTCACGATTTCATCATATACAAACAACAAAATTGCGACAACTATATACAGGGTGTTAGGTAAACATGCGGCAAAAATTAAAGGGGTTATTCCTTGACTTATTCTAAGAATATTTTGTTGTATGATGATTTTTGAAAAACCCCTTTGTTTCGAAGATACAGTGTGAACAAAATTTACGACATTGACAACATTTTATTATCAAAAAGTACATGTAAAGTTGCTGAATCTACAATAAATGTTCGAAATGACTTCCTTCAGCCTTGATACAAGCATTCAATCTTCTCATCATTGACTGCCAAACTCTTTCAAACACACCAGGGTCGTCTTTAATTGACTTACACCTAGCAATTATTCGATTTCGCAAATCAAGAAAAATCAACAGGTAGTAGTGCCTGAATGCGTTGAATGTGGTATGGATACAACAAATTGTCCTTAAAAATTTTCCAAACTGTCCAGCGACTCACATTCAAAGTATTTGCAATTTTTCGCGTAGAACTACAGACTCTTCCGCTACCATGTTCAGCACATTCTGTTCCAATTATACCGTTCTTACAGTCACTGATCTTCTTGACCCTTCAGTTCGTTTCAATGTGCCTGTTTCACGAAGACGTCGATGAATGTTTTCGAAGATTTTTCGGTCAGGGACATTACGAACTGGAAATCGTTCACTGTATAATCGCCTAGCTTGTAATGCATTGCCATCAGCAAGTCCATACATGAAGTGCATGTCAGTCATCTCGGCGTTTGTATACATTATGATAGAGGACTTTACACTCGCTATTTAACACACGTCAAACAGCCAAACGTCACTCAATCTATGTAAACAAATGCGACCGATGAAATCCACTTACTAGATAAAACAGCCGTTCCAAGTGATCGAGATCGAAAAAAAAATGTTGTACTTGATAAACTCATTGACGTACACCCTACTTTTATTTATATTAATGATTTCAACAAATATCGAATATGGTTGTCGCAAATTTTGTTCGCCCTGTATCTTCGAAACAAAGGGATTTTTCAAAAATCATCATAGGACAAAATATTCTTAGAATAGGACAAGGAATAACCCCTTGCATTTTTGCCGCATGTTTACCTAACACCCTGTATAAGATCTTTATAATAATGTTTGCAAAATATTTTAGAGTAAATTGATATTTGAATATTTCTTTGTTAGTTCAGCAGGTGTGTATGGAATAATTTAACCATTTGCTGATAAGAAATACCCCTGAAAATAAAGAAATGCAAAAAATATGCATTTTTTAGAAGTATGAAACTGATACTGATGCTTTTTTGTTTATTTTCGGTATCTATATACCCTTGACATCCACGCAAGTTTAATTAATCGTTTATGGATCAGGTTGCAAGAAACAGACGACGTGACAGGATGACATACAGGCAGTATAAGAAACACTAATCAGTTTCAAGACCGTTTACTCCGATTCGACACTTTATGGGACAGTCATATTACAGCATCGTAATTAGCAAATCGACTGCGTAGGTAGTTAGTAGCCAAACCACCAGGAATTGGCTTCAAGAGGCCAGACTTCATATTCGAGGATCTATGCGAGAGCCTGTGTTATCCAGAGGAAATAAGTGTGCAGTGTGCCAAAGAAAACGCAAAGTGGTGTAGGCCCCTGTTTTGTTCTCTAATGGGTCGTCCCTGATGGAAAAAAAACAGTATTTCTGTTTTCTAAAATATTAAATTGCATTTTGATGTGTGTGTTATGCCCCAGGCTACAGAAATTGTATTAGTATACGATGAAGACCTTTCAGAAAATTTACTTTAAATAATGAGATAGGAACATCATTGATTTTAAGATTTTAATTAAAAATTAACTCATTAAGAGTTTTCCCAATTTTATATATATATATATATATATATATATATATATATATATATATATATATATATATATATATATATATATATATATATATATATATATATATATATATATATATAAGATCATACCTTTTTCCCAAGGCTCTTTTTAGGTGGAAAGTCAAAAGTGCCAACGATGGGATCCAGTTTTTTAAGATCTGTATATAGAGCGTGAAACTGGGCATATCTTCTATAAATATTCCATTCATCGTTACCGGCTCTTAAAAATATTTGATATACGTGATGAGAATTTGATCCACTGCCTGTAAGAAAGGCAGAAGGTATCCAGACGTTTACGTTAGCCGAATTGTCTTCAAGACTGAGTTCGTCCGGTATAGGGCCTCTTAATTCCTCCAATTCCCTCTTTAATTTTTCTAATAATGTGTCTTTATTGCATAAGGATTGTTGTAACATGACATTGAAGTCCATAAGTTCTGCATGCATTTCAGCTACCTAATTTAGTATTCTAATAAGAACCAATAATAAAAATTTAATATATGATATTACCTGCACAAGTTTTTGTTTATATATTTTCGCTTCTCCTTTATAATCCGGTTGTTGCTCAATTTGTAGCCCATCTAGTGCTTTTTGCAACGTTTCGTCATCTCTTTGTAACATCTGTATTGCATCAACATATTTCTTAACTTGCTCTTTTAAATTATCATTCTCTTTAGTTAAGAGACTAATTTTTTCGTCCCTACAAATATTAATACGTCAATTTAATGCATGATAATAATAATAACGATCTAAAGAAATGTAGCTTTTTACCGTTTCTTAATCTCTTCTTGGTTCTTATTTTCCACAGCTGTAAGAACCGCAGATATATCCGTAGGTACCTCCAATATATCATCTGAAGTATCAGGATATTCTTCAAAATCTGGAAAATGAACTAATAAATCTACCATGTTACAATATTCTCATAGTAAATAAAAGAACTTAATTCTTTATATTATTTTGAACAAAAAGTTTCCTCAAAACATATATCCAAAATACAATAATTCCCGTGGAAAACAGGCCAGAATTTTTTGTAATTTTCCTAACAATTGGCAACATCGTCTATTGGGAGAAAAAATTAGTTTTTTTGTTTGTCCTCTTAAGGTATTTGAAAATATAATGTAATATTTTCAGAGCTGTTTATTCCATACGTTTCAGCATAAATTTGCAAAAAGAAAGGAACACTTACACTTTAATGTCAAAGTTGAAATTACTAGCACTAATTTTTCACATCATAACAAATTTTAAACGATTTACGTCACATTAAGAAACACATGATTACTTGTTTTATTACATTAAATGTTCTAATCTGGTTGGCCCTAGTAAAAATATGTTCTTCTTAATACGAGCTTCTCCGAAAATAAGAAGTATATCGTGATATTCCCTCACAGAATACATTTTTGGTTTTAAATGACACTTAAATAGATGCACTGAAGCATTGAAATAATTTTTGTCGCTATTCTGAAATATCATTCTCTGTCGTGGGGTTGGTTATAACGTGCCCGCATTGTTCTTGACTGATAGGACATTATTTTTAATCAAAAAAAAAATGTTTTAACAATGTTCATTAGTTTATTTGTAACTTCTTCATTAGATAATAATCAATTAATATTTGCCAAATATGCTTTTACACACATTTCGTTAAAATGTTAATTTTTATCATAGCTTTCGATTAGTGGTTAAAAAATGTTGCAATTTTTTTTCGTGGAAACCCTTAGGTTTTTGACCCTTGTAAGGAAGGAATCTTTCTTCCGAGCCGAATCATCTTTCAAATGATGTGAATAATCGCTAGTTAAATTTACGAAAGTTATTTCCCTTACTCCTGTAAATGTACAAAGGGACACCATATAGTCGCAATCGGCGCAAAAGCCAATTTACATATGAAGAAGGTGCATGGATGTACAATGCATTTGGTGACACTGGAACTGTATATATATACTGTAATTGCATGAGTGAGTGAGTGAGGGAGTGAGTGAGTGAGTGAGTGAGTGAGTGAGTGCGCGTGCGAGCGTGCGTGCGTGTGAAATTTTCAGTCTTTTCAGTCCAACAAACGGGACACAAACGATCGGATGTACTCCCATAGTCTAGCATATATATATATATATATATATATATATATATATATATATATATATATATATATATATATATATATATATATATAATTATATATATGTATATATATATATATATATATATATATATATATATATATATATATATATAATTATATATATGAATATATATATATATATATATATATATATATATATATATATATATATATATATATAATTATATATATGAATATATATATATATATATATATATATATATATATATATATATATATATATATATATATATATATATATACATATATATATATATATATATATATATATATATATATATATATATATATATATATATATATATATATTATATATATATATATATATATATATATATATATATATATATATATATATATATATATATGAATGGAGTTTTTTTGACTTATTTGGACAGACAACAGTAGTCAGGAGTTATACACCCCCGACAGTTGGGTTCCACGATCTCATGTGGAACGTACAACAGCCTGCGTTTGTGCCATAATGAGCATTGGTTAGTTGTCATTGGACGCAGTCTAAAAGTCAAAAAACTTCATGTATAAGCCATCCGACGAGAAGTCGGCGAACATAGTCGGGTTGTTTAGGTGTGGAGAGGGACTCCCTGTTCTTGGCGAGAGAGTATATGTCGGTACCCTGATGAGTCTAACCACCAACAGACGAAACATGTGCCCTCCAATAATGTAAGGGATGGGTGGGGATTCCTCCCGGTCAAGCAACTAACCATATGCTCATATATATGAATATATATATATATATATATGAATATATATATATATATATATATATATATATATATATATATATATATATATATATATATATATATATATATATATATATATATATATTCTTTCCACAAAAAATATTATTGCTAATATTATTATTTTTTATAAAAGGACCACATTTCAAAAAATGTATACCATGATAAAAAATACTTTTGTGTGCTCAAAAATGGACTTCAGTGTGAGATGGACAGATGTGGTAGAGTGAGATAAACAGTGACTCTGTTCAACGACGAATTAGAGAGAGAGAGAGACTTTAACCCTCCAAAGGTAAGGTGAATTTCTTCAACATAAATAGTACGGTGGGATCGGATCCGGCCCCGCCCCCAAAAGCGCATCTTTATGAGTTAAAAAGGAAAAGGAAATTGTTCAAACGATTCTATTAATAAGTTACGTTTATTTGTTTATAAAGTGCATGGGTCATATCAAGAAAATTAAAAATTTACCGAAACTCCGAAAACTTTGCAAAGTTTTATCTATTGTAACATTCTGAAGGACTATAGTTTTTTAAGCGATTGTTTCCAAAAATACCCCATAATTCTTTAAATGCGGCAAATTTGTCGGGAGACTTCCGGACCTCTCATGGTATTTTGTTATCGAATCACAAGTTTTCGACGAGAAAGGCAAATCTTTTCCTCGACATAGTGGAACGAAATACAGGAGGCCTGTATGCTGCAGAGAACATATCCTTAAGGCTTGGCGTCGAGTTTTTTAGTACAGCACTCAGGTATACGAGTCAAATCAGAGCTTTAATCTCAATTGCATATGTCGTTGATAAAACCCACTGGACAGTTTGGTATTGAAGTCTAGATTTTTCAATTTAATTATTTGTATGAGAAACAATTATATTTATTATCTAATCATTTAAAACAGTGAAAATATTTTACATTCGTCAGTAATTCCTCGTGGTTCCCCTCTAGGTCCTGGAAGATGGGTAATTATATTAGAGGTTGTTGTTCGGGAAAATTTTGAAAGAACCGGCATGTTACTCCACACAGTTTTTAAATCTTTGCCCAGTTCGTCATTCTCATAATTATTTTCATTTATTTCTAAATCAAAAGCTGCGTCATCTGCAACGTCTTCACTTTTTGACAATTCGTTCTCGTCGCTTTCCGATTCAACTTCTGTTCTCCCCACATTATTTCTTTCATCATCTGATTCTTCTTGTTGCATTCGTAATTCAGCCAACACCTCTTCAGGAGTGTAAAACATCCTACAATGACTCATTGCGTCAAGGAATTGAAAAAAAAACATATTTAATAGCAAAATTGACGTAACTGGTAAGGCGGGGTCGGATACGACCCTATCCTGGATAAGGCTTATGAAAAATAAACACCGTAGTTTAAGGGCAATTACCAGGAAAATGCAACTCCTCTGACGTTCTCCTGGATACTGTCTGGTCTGGTCCACTGTCCTCTCGCGGCTATTGGAAGGGGTGATGAAGATCGCATCCAACCCCAACCTTACCGTTTGAGGGTTAAGATGGCCCATTTAGTGAAGATTTCAAAATGGCCCTTTTAGTAAAGATTTCAAAATGATACAACAATTGGCATTTTTCTTTCCACAAAAAATATTATTGTCTTTTTTTGCAAAAGAACCTTATTTAAAAAAAACTCAACCCAAAAGCAATGTGTGTGAGTGAAATTAATAATTGGTCTATTATTTTATTAAGATAACTTAAGAAAACTTAATCAAAATGAAATGATACGTATTATTGTAAAACTTATCACAATATACTTCTTTAAAACTAAAGTAAATTCTCAAATTGTTTGCCTTCAGCACAAATACATGTTCGGCATCGTCTCAGAAAAGATCTTTTCACCAGTCGTGCGAATCTCCTTGTATTTATTTTTTCTGTTTCAACAACATTGGTTTTGGATACACTTTTATGCAGCATCAGTAAAAGAAATCAAGGTGGTTTAGGTCCGGACAACGCGGAGGCCACTCAATTGAACCATGGAGCCTAATTTACCTTTCAGGATACTCTTTGTTCAAATAATCCTGTACAGAACGAGCATAATGCGCTGGGCAACCATCTTGTTGAAACCACATTTCTCTGTAGAGATTGAGTGGTACATCTTCTAACAATGTCTGCAAATTGTTTTAGAGAAAATTCAATTAGTTTGCGCCGCTGAAAGAAAAATGTCAGTTGTATCATTTTGAATTATTCACTGAATGGACCATTTTAAAGTTGAATGTCAATCTGTCTCTCTTAATTCGTCGTCGAACAGCGTCGCTATCTATGTCACTCTATCACATCTGTCCATCTCACTTACACTACTAAGGTCCATTTTTGAGCACACAAAAGTTTTTTATCATGGAATAAGTTTTTTGAAATGTGGTCCTTTTGCAAAAAAATAAGCAATAATATTTTTTGCGGAAACAAACAGTTCTTGACCCATTTTGAAATTTTGACTAATATGACGCAAGATTACAAAGAGAAACAGAAGAAGGAAAAGGTAAACATGGAATAGAATATAGTAATGGGTAGCATACTACAAATAAGAGGCAAATTTTGGGAAGAAACCAATAACCTTAGCAAGAGACGGAAATACATGGAAAATATTTTGTATGCTAACCATACACAGGCTATTTAGGCCTATAGGTGTCGACGGATTTCAATACAGGTCACCGCGCCCGACGTCACAACTTGTTATTGAATGAGAACTATTGTTCGGCGCGGTGCGACATTTTCTTATGAAAAAAAGGTTTATATATATATATATATATATATATATAATATAAATAAAAATATATATAATATATAATAATAAATATATATATATATATAATATAAATATATAATATTTATAAAATAAAATGAAAACCTGACAGCTTCATGATATAAGAAAAAAATGATAATAATAATAATAATGTACTTTACCTTTTAGTCTTTCCACAGAAACAGGTGTTAATTCACCTATATTATTTTGATTAATGGGAGTTAACGTTTCTGGTGTCATTGTTGAAAACTTTTCCCTAGATCCGCTGTTTTCTATAGATAGTTTTCTTGATATTTTTGGTTTATCTTCAATTTTATTGGTATCTATAGTTGACTCGGTTATTTTGGTACCACTGTTTAGATTTTTTTTATCATTAGGAAACCTTTCCATACTTGTACTACTTTTATGAGATTTATTTGTTGCTTCTATTATACATTCCTTTGGATTTCCTGATAAAAATATGAGAGATTTAAAGTATAAGTATCAATGGATCAAAATATCCCAGAACATGATTGTAAATTAAATTTCTAACAAAACATTACTTTTTGTCTTACCCCAATTCGTATTTCGAAATATTACAGATTTTGGGAGTAGAATATGAGGATTTAAGAACTTTCTATTATCTTTGAGATATTTTCCACAAATGTATTCAGCAATCAAAATCGCATTATATTTGGATATACTATGCAAATAAATAATCAAAATTCCTTTCAACACGTACCACTCGAAAAAAAAAATGAGAAAAAGAATTTTAACTTCTAAAATATATTAATTTTATTAATGTATTCTGCGAACCAACCAATAATTTATTAGAAACCATATGATATTCATTAATTAAAATGCATGTTAACAACTCCTATGGAGCAACTCAAATGGAATCTCAAAAGCTCTTATAGAATAACTCAATTAAGCACCATGTTAAATATATTAAACATGTTGCAAAACAGTTTTAATCGCAAATTTTCTTAAAATGGTTATCGAAACTCACTTCACAACAAAAAATACCACAATATTCCATTTACATTACCAATTGCCTCCATTCGGTGCCAAACCGAAACGCCCATGCAGAATCAGCTATAATAATAAAAAACTGTACAGGATTATGCCAGAATACAGAAAGCATTATATTCAAGGAACAAGTGTCGTTGTGGAAGATTACCAGTGACCGATTGCAATTTCTACTTTTTACTGTTCTTCGAGATATTATGTTTTACTTATAAACAGAAAAGACGTGTACGCGAATCATTTTTGCTCCGAGAAAACCTAACTAAGCAGTTATCATTATCACGAGTGATAGCCGGAAATCACAATAACGGTCGTAAGTTATCGTGATAAAATGTATTAGTTTATAATGCCTGAACAAATTGTGAATGAAGTAGTGCAAAAACAGAATATTTATTTGATTCAAGAAAATACTGCAAGGGTGCAAAAAAAACAAGTGTTATATAATGCTTGCCGATAAGGTACAGAAGCTCCAATACCAGACAGAAGAAAAAATTCTTCAAAAAAATGAGGAATTAGAGAAGAAATATGCAGGTGCTGTGAAAACATTCACAACTGAAAGACTTAAAGATGTATATAAAGGATTGTCCGATAAGAGTGTCAGAACTTTAAAATGGGGCACAATGGGAACTACAAGTGATAATCCGCTATTTTTTATTTTACCTTGAGGGACAAATAATGGCATTATGTTTTGAAAATAATGTCCTTCAAATGTCCCCCTCGGCTTTGTCTGATGGAATGGATTCTGGAGGTCCAATTTGCGATTACTCTTTCATACATATTGGGTGCTATATTTTCAATTATGGCCTGAATGTTTTGTTCAAGGTTAAGAATTGTTGGGGGTTTATTTCTGTAAACCACAGATTATATAGAACCTCATAAGAAATTATCCAAGGGCGTGAGATCGTATGGTAGTGGTGGTCACTTGTCTGTTCATAATCCCATTAAGCCAGAAGTGTGCTTCGTCGGGAAAGATCAATTTTCTCCCAGCCTTTCAGTTTCCAATTTCTACGCTGTTGAGTCGGGTATTTTTTCATGGTGAATTGACACAATGTACTAAACGCAGTAGTCTATGAGTGACATTTACATTTTAAATATTGTTACCGCTAGTATGCTTCAAAGTTCTGAGACTCTTATTGGAAAACTCTTTATAACAAATAGATATTTTATACTCACACCACACATACCACACATAAAGGCACTCTATTCAATTGCAATTTAATAGTCACAAAAAGGCATAAAGGCACCACTAAAGTAAATAACCACAAGCAATTCGGAAAAATTAATAAGCCAAATGTCACTTGATAAAATTTGGCATAAAGGATATGTTGAAGTATATGCTGAACTAAAAGAAATCAGAGCAGAGAGTGCGCGAGGGAGGAAGCGTCTTCGGACGTATTTTATACTTGATCTACACCATTGGTATACCACAGTTCGAACATAAAACAATAGCTACTTCTGCAAATGATACTGCTATATTGGCAATAACCATGAAGAGGCTGCACTCACACTGCAGACATCTATTAATCGAATATATAATTGGACAGAAAGATAGATGATCAAATTAAATGAGAGAAAATCAGTTCATATCAATTTTACCAATAAAAGTAACAATCACGTACCCATGTGAATAAATAACAACCAGATTCCATATGCTACTCAGCTATTTTGTTCAAGTATTTGGATATTACCCTTGATGTTAGACTTCACTGGAAAGGCCATGTTAAAAAGAAAAGAGAATCTAGGCACTAAAAACAAGAAAATCTACTAGTTTCCTGATAAACACTCCAATTTCTCAACTTATTACAAATTATTGCTGTATAAACAGATATTTTCCTGTATAAACAGATTCTTGTTGTTTTTATATTCTTGGACATATGGAAGTCAACTATGAGTTTGTTTCAGCATAGTTTTCAGAACAAAGTATTCACTGAGATCTTCAGATAAACACTGTGGACTAGATCATCAATTTTGCAAAGAGTAACGAACAACGACTACTTCAATATAGGAATGTCGAGGTCATTCAGCTCCCCGATAACATCAACCTGACAAGGATACCGAATAGAGTAAAACTTTTGAGTTGGTTAAGTGATAGTAGTGTACACATTAATTTTAAGTGTAAATAAGTTAAAAGAACCTAAGGCACACTAGTGAGTGGACTTTAGTTGTAAATCATTCAATTATAGTAAATTAAGTTTGTACAAAATTACTCATTGATCAGATTATAATACAATAAATGGCATGCGTGAGTGTTTAATAGAAATAAAATATTATCGTCTAAGGCAATCACTTACTAGAGAACAGTATGCAAACTAATATAGTACTCTCGGTAATAGGTTCATTGCTGCTGGTGATGCCAAAACACTGTCATGACACAAAACAGACAAATGCCAAAACACAACATCAATGGGTTGTTACTTTTTAAGTAATCCAAACACACAATTACGACTATACCTCTACCGATTTAATTGACTTTGGAGTAACTAAATGCATTTGTAGAAACTTAATTAGGGCTATGTTCCAAAGCATAGTCCAAATTATCACTTAAAAATTTAAATTGAATTGAGATTGTAAATACAGTGATCTAAGACGTAGCTTGGAACAAAAACAGTGTAGAGTAACTGATTGTACACAAGAGAGAAAAAAATAATTGACAAAAGGCTACGAAAGAAATGACGAATCATAAGGAACCCCTTGGACAAATGGAAATTAAACAACTTAACAAGGGATCACCAAACTCTTCTTGTTGATATGGAGAATCAGTCATTTCATCAGTACCTAACCCATCTGTCATGGTTAATAAAGTCATTGGTCTTAATGATTATTCAATTGTCCCATCCCCCATCTCTGTTGTAAAGAAATTGAACAGTATAATCAATTAAGTACTAAACTCTTACTTAAGAGATTCAAGACCAAATTGCTTTGATTAACTTTCGGACGTGTTTCGCTAACCATTCATTCAATCTCCAGTTAAATAAAGTTATTTGGTGTTTAGTAATTAATCTTTTTGAGTTTAGTGTTTCACACGTTTCAAATAGAATAACTGAATTATTAAGTATTTGATGATGACACTACACTTCTGGCGAGATCGGTGGAGGAACTGACCTTAATTATCAAAAAATAAAGGACGAAAATTGTCTTTACGAGCTAGAAATAAATGAGGAGAAAACGAAAATAACGATTATCGATCGTCAAAACAACAATATGCTCAACATCAGTCAAATAGGGCAATTTAAGGAAGTAAGACAATTCGTCTATCTTGGGGCTTTAATATCGAACGAACGTGCTAATACTCATGAGATCAGAAGATGCGAAATGGTAAAAAATACAATGTGCCAGATTTGCACAAGATCTGGAGAGATAGGGCCATAACATAGAACACAAAAAAACAGGTAGTAAAAACCTTCCCCTGAAACATGGAACATTAAAAACCAGGACCTCAAATGCATTGATTCTTTTGAATTTCGGTGCGGGAGACGGGAAACGTGCTTCGCATTCCGTGGAGTGCCAGACGAACAAACGCATTCGTTATACAAGAAATGAATGAACCCTTGTGGGTTCAAAATCTAACTGGGTCATCTCTCCTCAGTACTATATAAAATAGCAAGCATTTTTTGAGACTGAATAGCAACTTTTTTGAGATTGTAATCTAATTAAAATTCCTGCAGTTGCAAAAAATATCTACAACAGCTGATACAACTGTCAAAAATTCCATTAAACTAGAAGTAAATGTATCATTCTTTACAATTGCTACAAAATTTTGCATGTGCTTGGCATTTATAACCGACTTAACAAAAATATTGAAACATTTCAAGATCTGAATAATTTATTTTCTGATCTGAATAGTTTTGGAATAGAAATTTGTAGGATCAGGTATAAGGTATAAACTTTAAGCAAAAAAAGGCATTTAGAATTACCCACTGAAGCTTGGCAACTTGAAACAAACCACAATTTCAATTTTATTAATATTTCCCGCCCCTTAACTGTTTTAAGGCTTTGATATTTAGTTCTCTAAAATGTAGTGGGGTTTAGCGTTTGAAGCACAGAATCTCAATAAACAGTAGTGCTCACGATGGTATTAATAAAAGAGCATATTCGATTTTCCATCCAATTCGCGTTTCATCTGGAGAAAAAATACTGCTGAAAATACTGAAATAATTTGCACTGTTTGTGGAAAAAGGATGTAAGTTAAAGTGTGATAATGCTTAAAGGTGGTATCAAAGATATCACTTTTGAAGATAAATCATGTGCTGGACATCCTCAAAAGATTGAAAGGGACGAACTAATGGACAAAAACATCGCTTAAACTGAAAAGACATTTTTAAAAAGGGGTTTCTGACATTACGGGGAAAACTATTCCGTACGTTTACTTGCAAAGCAAATCCGGTCTATATCTTTACGTTTAGCTGGAAATTTCGTAGAATCCAGACGGTAATCGCCTTCGGATTACCACCTATTTCACTCGCCGCAGCATCAATTGGCTGATACACATTTCGTGACACACAATATATGTAAAAACACGACAAGATATATAACAAATACTGGGAGTTTCAGTTCAGTCTGAGAAATAGTCAGAAGTCGCATCAGTAAAATTAGATAAATATGTATAATGGTCAAGCACCTCGATAGTGGCAATAAGTCCTGACAGTGAGATCTTCAATGTGTCTGACAGACACACAAGGATCATTTTGAAGAATTCCAGCCATATTTTGGACATTCTCTTCAGTTCAATCTAAGACCAATTACTTTTTGCCATTGTTAAATCTTGTAAACCACTTAAAAACGTTTTACAAATTGTAGGATTGAAAAGATTATTAAGAGAGATCTGAGATGAAATAAAGGAGAAAGTCTAGAAATAAATATAGATAAAATAAAGGTGATGGAAAAAAGAACTAACCTAAGAGAACAGAACTGGATAATCGGCGATGATAATATTGAAGATGTGAAGAAATTTAGGAATCTGGGAAGCAAATCTGATAAAAATAACATCACATGAGATATCAGAAATTGCTTTATGAAGGGTAACAATGTTACTTACTCCTTGCATTCAACACAGAAGAGATTCTTGCAGAATTTGAAGGAAGAGTACTCAGAATAATTTTTGGTGTGAAATATAATGGAATTTGGAGGATCAGGTAGAACTTCGAATTCAATCAAACATACAAACATCTTGATATTGTAAACGATGTGAGAATACAGTAAATCAGATGGGTGGGACACGTCGCGAAAATGACAGAAAACCGAATATCAAGGAAAATATGAGAATACGGACTAACGGAAAAATAGCTAGCCCAAAGACACGATGGTAAGATGATGAAGATATGCTGAAGAACTACTGATCATCAAAAACTGGCAAGGGGCTGCTGGACATTCATCTGGTTGGAGGCGAAGGGTAAAGGAGGTCAAGGCTCACTGTCACAACCACATTTTCCACTGTACAAATTGGAATTATGTATATCTCATATTTCTATTTAATTAAAATTGAACATATTCAAAAATACAATTTAGATTTTGGTGTAAAGGATAATGAACACCATTACAAAAATACAATCAAGGATATGTATGAGTGATGTCAATTTTTTCTTTCTTTCCTTTAAATGTAGAGCGCTTTGGCAGAAGCAATTCTCCCGGAGATTTTGAAAAACTGACACGTGAACAGATGAAAAATTAGACAGCAATTTATCTGCGAAATCAATGTTTTCATCAGGAATAATGAAAAACTTATTGTCAATGATATCCAAGTTGCTTTAATGAGTTGAAATAAAATATCAATTTAAGAGAATATGTGGCTTTTGTCACAAAATCTGCAGTTTTCAAAACACTAATACAAGCCAATTACCTAGACTACTTGTGTCGGAACAAGTGCTACTACTTGACACTGATGGTACACTGGTAGACAACATGTCATCATCAAATGAAATAAATTGTCTAGCCACTTTCCGTTTCTGTTTTTGTTCCTTCCTTTTGTCGATATTTTCTACAAATAAAAATATAATATATATGTATATATATATATATATATATATATATATATATATATATATATATATATATATATATATATATATATATATATATATATATGTTTTGTCAATCCCCCATCCGCCATCCAAAGCGCCAGCAAGCGTCTCCCAGGACCGTTTTCTGGCCTTAAACCGTCATCAGCTGGGCTCAAGAGGAACGCCTGGAGAGCGGATGAAGGGAACGACTAAAGCCATGACCACGCAGCACTGCCATCCTGCGATAAACGGCCGCGACAGATAACCACCATTCGACATGGCCGATTGTCATTTTGAACGTCTCAACGCACATTTTGCTAACCATGTTAACATCAGGAGATGATTTCTTCTTCTTCTTCATGTCCCCTCTCCGGTCCGGAGTTTGGCAATCATGTTAGCTATTTTGATCTTGGACACTGCCGCTCGGAACAGTTGGTTGGAGTTGCAGTTGTACCATTCTCTCAAATTACGTAACCAAGACATCCTTCTTCTACCGATGCTTCTCCTGCCCTGGATTTTTCCTTGCATAATTATTTGTATCAGTTGGTACTTCTCTCCGCGCATGACGTGACCCAGATATTGTAGTTTACGTCGCTTCACGTCTGCCAGCAGCTCATTTTCTTCCTTATTCACGCGATTCAGAACTTCCTTGTATGTTACTTTCTTGGTCCAGGCGATTCTTAAGACTCTTCTGTACATCCACACTTCAAAGGATAGCAGTTTATTCTGTGTATATTTGTTTAATGTCCATGCCTCCATTCCGTAGAGGAGTACAGAGCAGACGTAGCATTTTATTAGTCTTAGTTTAAGAGTCAGCGACAAATCTTTGCTACATAAAACGCCTCTCAATCTTACGAAAGTACTTCTTGCCTGTTCTATTCTAGCAATAATTTCCGGTGTATTGTCGTTGTTGTCATTTATTGTTGTGCCCAAATACCGGTATTTTTTTACTCGTTCTATTTGCTCCCCCTGAATACGCAATTCTGCATTATTGATGATTTTCTTTGTAATGACCATGAACTTTGTCTTTTTCGTGTTCAAGCTTAATCCGAGGTCTTCGCTTGCCTTTCTTACTTTTTCCATTACTCTGTTCAGGTCCTCCATTGATTCTGTCATTACAATGCTGTCATCAGCATATCTGATGTTATTGATTGGTATTCCGTTCACTATTATGCCGGCTGTTTCATCCTCAAGTGCTTCATTCATAATGTTTTCAGAATATAAATTGAACAATGTTGGAGACATTATACATCCTTGTCTTACGCCTTTCATAATCTCAATTTCCTCTGAGTTGTAGTTGTCAATGCTTACCACTGCCTTCTGATTGTAGTATAAGTTATAGATTATTCTTATATCTCGCGTGTCTACACCTTTGTCTTTCAGTAATTTTATCATGATGTCATGTTTGACATTATCGAAAGCTTTGTTATAGTCGATAAGACATATGTATACATCTTTATTTACATCCAGGCTTCGTTGCATAAGTATATTGTATGCTACCAGGGCTTCACGCGTTCCTAGGCCCTTTCTAAAACCAAATTGCGTGTTGCCTATATGTTCCTCTAACTTTGAATATAATCTGTGGTGTATGATCTTCAAAAATAATTTCAATGTGTCCCATGAGACTAATTGTCCTGTAATCAACGCACATTTTGCTAACCATGTTAACATCATCAGGAGATGATTTAATCTAATTCTAAAACTAAACTATGTTCTATTTATATGAAAACCCTACCTAAAAAAGTGTGTAAAAATCATGAACAGTGAAGTTTAATAAGCCTTACATTAAGTAAAACTTCACTAAGTAAACTTCACGGTTTATGATTTTTACACGCTTCGTTCAGATAGGGTTTTCATATAAATAGAACATAGTTTAGTTTTAGAATTAGATTAACTCATCTCCTGATGATGGTAACATGGTTAGCGAAACGTGCGTGGAGATGTTCAAAAAAAGTGATTTGGTGTTTAGT
Organism: Cosmopolites sordidus; assembly: GCA_031761425.1. Classification (NCBI taxonomy): domain Eukaryota; kingdom Metazoa; phylum Arthropoda; class Insecta; order Coleoptera; family Curculionidae; genus Cosmopolites; species Cosmopolites sordidus. The sequence goes on along the minus strand of JARFXV010002143.1, from coordinate 80,583 downwards.
GGTAAATCTCTTCAAGTTAAGTGTTTCACACCAAAGGTTCCAATAGAAGAATTGATGTTTCTTGATGTTATAAAATCTTGATAAGACACCAATAATGATGTACTATGACACAAAAAATCCCAGGTTACTAGGTAGTGCCTACTATCCTTTAGATCAACTTTTATGGTAGCGTTTTTTTTCCTTTTCTGCTTTTTTTGATTAAAGTATTTACAGTTTTAACAATATTCCCTTACACCTTTTATGCAGACCTTTTGTGCTTGGCACTTATTTTTATAGTTCAAATTTCAGGTACTCAAGTACAACGTTCTTTGTTCCCTTGTTTTCAATAGAACTATTTCAATTTAGGCTTCCCCAATTTTGACTTAGTTTTCAAATTTTTAATTACATCTTATAATTTGTAAATATAATATCATATAATATGAAGTATATACTTCACATTATGAATAATCTTAAAGATGATCTCAGAGGTGAAATATGTTCAAGTAAACTTACTGACATTAGAATTATATCTGAAGGAAGAAATAAAGCAATAATTAACCAATTGAATGTAGTGCTAATACTAAATAAAAAATTGAAAAAAGAGACAAATTAGCCTAATTTGAAATAGTTCTAGTTTTTATGTATATTAGTCTGAAGACATAAAAACATTTTTTCTATCTAAAACACCTTATTATATGCTTTTTTGGTGTGTATGACATTTCAAAAAATATTTATAGTTTGTAGCATCTTATTTTAAAGACTTTTGGAGCTGTGTTCTCATTTCTTTGTCCAAATTAATCTTTGTTATACCAGTTATTTTTTTCACGTTTCTAGACCAGATCCTTATTTCTGTTTTAGGTCACAAACTTTAAGTTTTTTCAGGGTAACCTAATTTATAGTCATTTAAAATTACATTACTTTTATTTCCCAAGCGTGAAAAGTATTAATAAATACTAAAGAACACTAAGGAATTTTGCACTAGAAGCTAGCGCCAATCCTTGGTTACAATGCAATGTTCTAGAAGCGAAGAATCGTAACTATTCATATTGACCTACTATAAGCCAATTTGGTTGGTATAGCTGATATAAGATTACCTGGAACTGGAACTTTAATAATAGGTTCTACTGGCAATCCAATAAAACCAGTCCTAGGAACAACAGAACTGTTAAATTCTGGTTTATCAATGCTTATTGCAAATAAAATAGATCCTAAACCTATAAATGAAATTAGTAGAGAAAGGTTTTTAAATTCAGTGAAATATAACTTACCAGCTGCCATGTTTGGCAACATACTATTTTTATCTTCATCACGAAGTAATGCCCAAGATTCATAGTACTCAACTAAAATTTCCCTATCACCTAATACAGTATGAAAGTACCTAAAAATTAAATAGAATGAATGAAAATAAATGTGTACATTGTACTTGCCAACCTCTCCAATGACTTCTCATTAAGTGTAGCTCTAATCCAAGCACGGCATTTACCAATATCTGTCCAAATATGTTTCAATACACTATATCTTTCATTTTCATGATTTGTCATATGCCTCTGGACAAAAGGCCAAAAAGCTAAAAAAAAATCCTTTACACAAAGATAATTATAACAAAGAATTAAAATTATATAGTGAGGTATCCAAAGGGAATAGTTATAATAAGAACATTGTAGATAAATTACTTAGAAAATATAAGTATAAAAAATTATTTAAAAAATCTTTGACTTTTAAAAAGGATCAGAACAAAAATAAATTCATGGTAATACCGTTTGATGCTCAATTAACACGAGGGTTACACAAAATTTTGAAAAAAGTGAACATTAAAGTTATGTACAAGCCATATAATAAATTAAGAGAAGTCCTGGGTAATCCAAAGGGTAAAGTAGATTAGCATGAAAAGTCGTGGATTTACGAAATTAGATGTTAAGATTGTGATCGAAGGTACATTGGGTAAACAAAAAGATATAAAGAACACATTGACCACATTACATATGGGAGAAATGAAAAATCTTGTGTTGCCCAACATGCAATCAAACATGACCATAAAACATATATTAATAATTTAAAACTGATTAAAAGTAAATAACAATAGAATTTTGGATGTATATGAAAGTATTCAAATAGAAAAATGTAAGAAAATCATGAACCAGGATAAAAGACCTATTCTGTTCAGTCAACTTTTTCAATTGTTTATGTAAGGTTCAGTAAACTTTACGGTTCATGATTTTTACATGCTTCATTAGGTAGGGTTATCATATAAATAGAACACAGTTTAGTTTTACAATTAGATTAAATCATCTCCTGATGATGCTAACATGGTTAGCGAAACGTGCGCCGACAAGTTGAAAAAAGTTATTTGGTTTAATTTACTCTACAAAACTAGACATTAATAAAAGAGATGAAACATTGTTAGTTTACCTAAAATAATGCATGTCATATGTTCAGGTTTCAAGGGAAACTGCATCACTCCAAGTAACTAACAATTAAAAAATGTAAACTAACAATTAAAACATTAAGAGGCTTGCAGTACTAGATAAGAATGAAACTACATTATTTAGAGTTACCTAATAATTTCTAATGAATATTTAGTCAACTTAACTGAATGGTTGTGGTTAACCTGAATTTTTGACATTACAATTTCATTTACTTAAATAGTAGGTAAATATTTAATAGTATAATTTTCATAAAATTAATTTATTCTTATTAAAAAGACACAAATACTAGATATATTTCAGTTTATAACTTACATATACTGTCTTGTCCTATATGAAGGCTTTGTGCCACTATATCAGACACTTGTTTTAAAGTTGAATTTACTTGACTTGATACTACTTGAGGTTTATTTCTCAGACCATGTAGAAAAACAGCCTCAAGACAAACACACAGGCCTGCAACACATGAATCAAACTCTGTGGCCAATTCATTTTTGCCTCCATACCTATAAATATATAATTAAATAAGATATTCTCTATAATATACAGTATTTGCTAACCTTTTTTGGCATTGCTGAACACATTCAAGTAATTGCCTTAACAATTTCTCTGGATTTTCCTGTCTATTTTGTGAAGTTCCAGCAGATAATATTACAGTGGACATCAGCTTTAAAGACTGCAAATTATGATTAATATTAAAAGTAGGTCATTTAAAGAAAGTTAAAAAAAACTGATGGTATCAAGTATAAAAATAATTGTATTTAGAATATATGTTTATTATATGTATTGAAACTCAATAGTATTTCACTGCTTCAGCTTAAAAGTGTATAATGAAATATTTTATAGTTAAAATTTGCCTTAATAAAAAAGCACAATAAGCATAATCATTGAAAACTGCAAACTTTGCAGGATAAAAATCATACAAAAATGTATGATTCTTCAGAAATTGAGGGAATAACTCACCATAATTTTCAAAAACGTTAATTATTACTCACATTGTGGTTTTACACTTAGTACAGTTCCTGCAAATATATATGTGTATATATACACATACACATTAAGATAAATTCGGACCTCTGACTGTGAATTTTTATCAAATCATAAAAATTTCGTCTTAAAATTATTTTACGATGACGATTTTTGTAACTTGAATCATATCACAACAATGATAATTAAAAATATATAGAATAAGGGGAGGTCCACAACAAGGACAATGTTATCTCAAAAAAAAACCAAGGTCATGCGATCTAAAAGTACCACGGAACATTCTTCGTTGCCATTTATATTTTAACACAATTCAGAATTTTTTGTTCCACTATTAAAAAAAATGCCAATCATAAGAGTAGAATTACAATTTTATGTAAGCGAAAAAAAAAAACAAAATTAGTTTTCTACTGACAGTCCAGAGTATTTAATAATACTATTATTAGACCAATAAACTCGTAATAAATAATAAAAAGGTAAAAATGCTCCAAAATGTGATTATATTTATAGTATTTTCCTTCCACATTTTTTTATTTAAAAATTGGTAGTTCCAATAGATTATTTTATTACCTCAGCTAAACGGTAGCAAAGGCCGACTACAAACAACTTAACCGCATTTTTAAATACCCTACTTTTTCAATTATAAATATCGAAAGAAGTACTTAATATTTGTCTATATTTATATTGTTATTGTAGTTAAGGATATTCTGGATAAAATGACTATACAAGCTGAGTTTCAAGCTGTTGTCTTAGCAGCTGGTAAAGGTTCACGTATGTTAGAATTTACATCTGGAAAACCAAAATGTTTACTTCCAGTTGGTTCTAAGCCACTTATCTGGTATACTCTTAACCGATTGCAAATATGTGGTTTTTCGGGTAAAATAATTTTCTTTTCAATAATATTATTTATTACTAACTATTAAACATTTTTAGAGGTAATTATGATTGTTCTTGAACATCAGAAAACTGAAATTCAAAGTGTTATTGATAATGAGATAGAAAATAATACATTGGATATTAAAATTGACTATATCTCATTTATGGATGATAAAGAAGATTTGGGTACAGCAGATAGTTTAAGACTAAAAGATGTACATGAAAAGTTAAAGTCTGATGTGTTAGTTGTGTCATGTGACCTAATTACTGATGTAGATTTGGGAGATGTTTTAAATACTTTTAGAAAACATAATGCCTCAATAACCACTTTATTTTTTCAACCATACATTACAGAACCTATCATTGTACCTGGCCCTAAATCAAAATATAAACCAGGTAACTAATGTGACCTGATCTTATATTAAATTATAATATGACTACTATTTCAGAAAAGGATTTAATAGGTATCGATGAGCAAACAGATAGACTAATATTCTCAGCATCAGCAAGTGATTTTGAAGAAGAAGTTTTTCTTCCAATCACTCTGTTAAAAAAACATCCAAATATTAAATTATACAGCACATTGTGTGATTCTCATGTGTATGTTTTAAAGAATTGGGTAGTGCAATATCTAAAATCTGAAGAGAGTTACATGTCTATTAAGGGTGAACTAATTCCTTATATTGTGAAAAAACAACTATCTAAGCCATCGAAAGCTGTAAATACCAATGCATCTGTTGTTAACACTAAAGATAATAATGATATCTTTAGTTTTGCTAACGAAGATCAGTTAGATTTGGATATACGAGAAGCATCTTCATATAATGATCACAAAGGTGATTTAAAGCCCACATACAGTGAAGATCCAATTAGGTGTTATGCTTATATAGCTCCCAAAGGATCTATAGGCATTAGAATTAATACATTACCTGCTTATTGGTCAACAAATGAAAAGGTCATTATTTTTTTAATATATGCATATAGCTGTACAATATGTCCTATTGTAGATACTAGAACTCTGGGACAAAATATCAAATGATCAGGAATTAGTCAAAAAATCTCTAAATGCAGATATAAAGTCAAATCAAGTAGATGATAAATGCATAATATGGGATGGAGCTAAGCTATGTGAAAAAACATCTTTTAAACATTCAGTTATTGGAACTAATTCAACTGTAAATAGTTTCAGCAGGGTCTTTAATAGCATAATTATGAATAATGTGGTCATTAAAGAAAAGTAACGTTTTTCACATTTACACAGTATGTCGGAAAGATAACGGAACTTTTTAAATTTAAAGAATACTACTAGCGCCATCTATTGAAACAATATATAATCTGACATCTGTATAACTCCTTTATAAAACGAGACCGCCACCGTTAGAATCGATGACGCAACTGAGGTATTTCAGTGACGTCTTCTTTATCTTTATGGGAAAAATGTTTTGGTGCCTTTTCAAGGCCGCAGAAGCCATCAATTTGTCCACCAACCTTCGTGTGGGAGGTCTCAATGGAACTCAGTTCCAGACAAATCACCCGAGCCACAAGTTATTCCTATACCCGAAATTGTGGAGCAAATACTAAGCTTTATCCAAACTCAGTTGAGAACAGCGCTCCAAACTTCTCTTGAAGCACTAATTCCCCAATAAATTGCCCCCTAACTCCTCACCTAGCAGCGAGTGTATGTGGACCAAATTTTCCTGCTTTCCCGACCTGCATAAAATCCGAAAAACTAACCGCTATCGTAAATCCCACGTTTTCCGTTCCATATGGTGGACCGTCGGCGCCCGGTATTGGACGTGGCCGATTTCCAATTTCCGATGGGGACACGGTGTGTCTTATTATATTGTATCTACTTATCTACTATCTATTGTATTCACTATCGATTGTGTCTTATTAAGTATCTATTATGTCTACTTATCCTCCATGGAGTTTCTCAGGATTTCAGTGCAACGCAATTTCATGAATCGTCGTACTCTGCCTCACAAAAGGAAGGGGAAATTCCGATATTTCCTGCTAGAAGCTAGAATCCAATATATAATTAAATAAGGTCAATATTTTTTTCTGGTCAGTTTTTCTGGTCAGTTAATTTTAGATTGGCAGGAGCGCAAAGCTAGCCTAAAAACCAGAGCGAAAAAACGGTAGAATCAACCAACTGATTGTCAAGTTATAGCTCAGGTAAAACTTTTACAGAAACGTGTGTTCAAATGGTATAAGCGATTTCAGGATGGCCGTGATGCTTTGGAAGACAACGGAAAGTCAGGTCGGCCAAAAAAAAAAAAAATCGCGATGAGTTAGTGGCCAAAGGCGTGAAATGATCGCCTACGGTGCGAATTCGACTGTGAGATGGATTCACAAAGTTTTGACAAAGGATTTAGACACAGGACAGTCGCTGTTCATGAATGTTTGACAAAAAAACAAGTTTGTGTGCTTCAACATCCTTCGTATTCGCCTGATTTATCTCCGTGTGACTATTTCCTATCCCCAAAACTCAAACTGACCATGAAGGAACATTTTGTGACAGTATTACACAAGTCCAAGAAGCTGTGACAATAGTCTGAGGCGATTTCGATAAACGACATAAAAAACATATGCGTGCTTAGTGGTGTATTAACATAACAAGAAATAATTTTGGCAAAATAACTCATTGTTTTTTTTTATTTAAAAAGTTCCGTTATTTTTCCGATATACTGTATATTCAGTTTCCTCAATTCTTTTTAATTTTTAGAGTGGCAATTGAAAACAGTATAATTTCTGATAATGCAGTAATTGAAAGTGGATCCAAATTAAAAAATTGCATTATTGGAAATCACCATTTAATAACTGAGGAGTCAGAACATACAAATGAAATTCTTACAGAAACTTTAATGCATTTTTAATTTATCTTTTTCATAATAAAAAAATAAATATTTTATTGAATTTGATGGAGTTCTTCTTTTTGTTTTTTTACAATGTATTTTGTTAGTTTTCTAAAATATTCTTGCAATACTTCTAAATATCTGGGTAGACTTTCTAATAAAATATTGCTTGTCCAACTTGGGGCTAAAGTTATGAATGTTCCGATCAGGAGAAATGGCCAGATCAGTGAAAATATAAATTGGATTATTTTTGTTATAAGTACCCAAGATCCAATAAAACAAAGGCCTCCGAGAATGAAAGTTTGTGTTTCTGTATTAGGCAGTAGAGGAGGAATGATTCTGGTAAAAACTTCAGCCATTGTTTCTGCAAAGTTTTGTGATAAAATAAACCGTCAATTTTTAAATGATGACATTTACCTGTTTTGATGGTGTAAAAGCTAACCTAGAATACAGGGGTAATTTGAAAAGTTAAATTAATTTTGTGATATCATTGCTGATATTCTTTTTCTGCGTTGGTAAAGTTCATCACCTAAACAGTTTTATATTTTTTTATAATGTCTACTTATGAAAACGATGTTTTTCTTAAAAAGAAATAAGCAACCATAACAACTAACCAAACCATAGCAACATTATTTATGAGCTTTTTAGAAAAAAATTATGGGGCTTCCTATTTTCTTGTAATATGAAACTTCAGTACAATAAACATTCTATATCTTAATGTTTAAGAAATTATTTCATGGATGTTCAAGATAATTTTATGGGAGATAGGGTAATTATATACGGGAGAGTTTGAAAGAAGAAGAAATGTTATTATTTAAAGCATGTGAATAAAATAATCATGATCGTTGTTTTACAGTGTATTTATTTCACTTCAGGTTGGTTGGTTGAGATCAAATAACAGTTTAGATAAACAAGAAAGTAATAAAGCAGTTCTGAAGGAATACCCATTGAAATAAATAAACTAATTACTGATGAAATTTTTGAATATTCGAAAATATGCCTAAACATGATCTAGACCGAATATGTCCGTCAATACCTAGTGCACTACTTAGATTTATACTCACTGCTCCATTTGCAACTACCGGGAGGTTGCCATCCGGCAAGTTCGAGGTCGAAATGCAGCATTGCTTGTTGCTGTTAATATTTGGATGAGTGACCATTCGAGGAAAGACAAATTTGTATACTGCATTTCTACAGGCAGAGTGAAAAATTCGACGAGAAATTTTCCCTTAGTCATACCAGTTCGAGGCTGGATAAAGTCTTCTGAGAGGTATTCTACGTTACTCACTCGCAACTAGATAGGCATGTCGAGAGACTTAAAGCTAAACGTAAACCAAGGGTTAACAGCCCGAGCCCCTGCCGACCGGGGTTAAACGATAGCTGATGACCGTGTCAATAGCTATAACATCCATGTTAAGCGGTAGGTCGAGTTACTAAATAGTTTCTTTTGTTGATTCTTTTCTAAGCCAAAATCTTTACTTTTATTCAGTTGTCGTCAATTTCGGCATTCTAACGAATATATTTCCCACAACAAATCCTAGCATTGGAAACCTGAGTGGTTTTAGACTCGATAGAGACATCAGCGATCTAATATTTTCTCTACGTCAAATAAAATATACAATATATCAGACAAGAGAATATTTTGTTCGTTTAAGAAGAGTCTGCAAAGGAAGATATGTACCAAGGATAGATTGCTAAATTTGGCTTACATAACCAATGCAACAACAACGTAAGCCGACCTAACAAGTTAGCTGCATAAAAATCTGATGGAGGTTTGGAGTTATGGGAGTGTGAATATAGTCTCAGACCACTACCTTGTAGGTTGTAGATATCAGCATTAAAAAATGAAACCAGACTCATACCAGAAATACCAGACTCTTACCAGAACTATCTAAATAGAAAATACCTGAAAGAAACTTTTGAATTTCTGAGTCCGAAGAACCAGTTAATGAATTTTTGGAAAATTGTCAAAGTGTCGCAAGCATGTCGCATAAAATGTTGGCGACATTAATATCCTGTGCATATAATGTTGGCGACATAAATATCCTGCGCATAAAATTATTGGTTCGATCAACAATGTCACGAAATTACTAATAAGAAGAACAGCATATTAAAGAAAACAACAGCGTAGAATCAAATAATCTGAGGACACATATAGAGTTCTTAAAATAGAAAAGGGTGCACAGGAGACAAAAAAGAGAGGTGGAGGAAGCCAAGTGGAAGTACGAACGTTATCAATAGAATAACTGCATTTTATTTATCAAGCCACAAACACAAAAGTGGTGTTGGAAGTGGGATTGAAAAAAAAATCATTAGAACAATGCGCAACGTAACTTTCGTACTGACCACGTGAAAGCAGAAAATTGCAACGAGGCAGACAATGGTGGAAGTATCACAGGATCTGCTGCAAGCAATCTCTAGCATGTTGGCCAACGCGATCCAGACATCTGCAGCCCAAGTAAATGGGTACTCCACCGGAGCCGCAATGACCCCCGGCATTCTCGGTAAGTCCGTATAAATCTACCGACGGAATGTCAGTCAGTGATTATCTTACACACTTCAGCTGGGCACTGGAATTGAGTAATATTCCAGAAGAGCACCATGCAGACTACGCACGTATCTACATGGGTGCCTAAAAAAGCCTGAAAAAACTGACAAATTTCACCTACAGTCAGATTTGCAAGGACTCACTCAACACGTAACAAATATGCAGAGAGTATTAAATTCAGGCAGTATTAAATTCAAACCACACAGAGGGAAAACGGTAGCCAATTTCTCCTTGAGATTGAGGCAGGGCGCAGCATTTTGCGAGTATGGTGAATTTCTCTTCCGTATGTTGATCGAACAACTCCTGCTGGGTCTGGAAGCTCGAGACGTGTGCGACGAAATCATTGCCTAAAAGCCCACTTCGCCAGTGCTTATTCTGGAAGCCACTCAAAATGCCACGAACGAAGTGCTTACCCCGGATGCCTAATAAAGAGCTGAACCGACCCATAAAATAGGCTACGAGAAACCACAGGCTCGAAAAAACGGGACGCAGTAACCCCGTTTAGCAGGGGAACCAACAAATGTGTACGGGCGCTGCGGTGAAGCATACTATCGTAGCCAGTACGGCTTCCTTCACTCTAATTGTAACAAATGCTGTAAACTGGGATATATCAGCAGAGTATGCTGGGCACGCAGACGACCGAGAAACACACACCTGATTACCGAAGCTGTAGTTGCCGAATTGGAAGAACCAGCTGAACAAATCGCCACCACGCAACGATTTGGAAAAATAGAGACTATTGGCACTATGCCATCCCCTGGGCGACGATTACTCGAGGTGCACTTGGAAGGAACCTCAATCAATACATGACCTGGAGTCCCCTGTTCAATAATTCGCAAAAATAAGTATAGTTAAACAGAGCAACAAAATTTATTAAATGGTATGTTATCACGTTATTCTGATTTGTTTAGTAATACTCCGGGGAAGTTAAGCGGTCCAACGGTAGAAATCCAGTCGAAAACAGGACCCACACCGATTTCTTCTCGTGTCCGGGATATTCCACTAGCGCATCGTGATGCTTATGCTAAGAAAATTGAGGCTAAAATAGCTTCGGGTTTCCACAAGAAAGTCGACTATTCAGAATGGGCATCGACAACACATGTAGTCGTTAAGAAAAATGGCAAACTAAGGATCACGGGAAACTATAAACCAACTCTGAACCCCCGGCTGATAACTGATGAACACCCGATCTCTAAGGCAGAACATTTATTTAACAGAATGAAAGGAGCTACGCTATTTTGCCACATCGACATCACCGATGCATATATCCATCTGGAGGTGGACGAAACGTTCAGCCATGCTCTGACACTTAATACACTCACACAAAGCCTGATTCGCCTATTACGAGCCGTTTATCGAGCATCTAACATCCCCGCGATCTGGCAACGATGAATGAACACAGTCCTATAAGACCATTTGAATGTATCATTTCTTCTATTGGAACTCTCGGTGTGAAATACTAAACTCGAAGAGATTTACCGCTAAATACCAAATCACTTTTTGAAAACTTCTCGACATGTTAGCATCATCCGGAGATGATTTAACCTCATTCTAAAAACTAAACTATGCTATATTTATATTATAACCTTACCTAATTAAGCGTGTAAAAATTATGAACCGTGAAGTTTACTGAGCCTTACCTTAATACTAAACTTGAAGAGATTTACCACTAAACACCAAATCACTTTTTTTTTGTTTTTTGAACTGCTTGACGCACGTATCGCTAACCATGTTAGCATCATCAGGAGATTATTTAATCTCCTGGTTAACGAAACATGCGTCGAGCAGTTAAAAAAAAAAGTGATTTGGTGTTTAGTGGTAAATCTCTTCAAGTTTAGTATTTCACACCAAAGGTTCCAGAAGAATTTAACTTACCTTAATAATTGAAAAAGTTGATTGTACGGAATAGGTCGCTTATCCCAGTTCATGCTTTTCTTACATTTTTCTATTTGAATGCTTTCATATGCATCCAAAACCCTATTGTTATTTACACTTTTTACGGTTATAATAAGAACATTGTAGATACATTAATTAGAAAACATAGGTTTGGAAAATTATTGAAAGAATCTTCGACTTTTCAAAAGGATCAGAACATGAGTAAAATCATGGTAATACCGTTTGATGCCCAATTAATTCTCGCCACTTTACACTGATTACCAACCACAAGCCGTTGATCCAGATATTGCACCTGGAGAAGTCCCTGCTTGTGCTATGCATTAGTCGCATTTAATTACGACGTGGTTTTCAAGACTAATGAACAATGATTAGTGTTCCCGAGCACTCTTACAATCAAAAATCAATGATAATGACATCAATGAAATCAGTGCCAAATTACCACCTAGCCTGGTAACAGTTACACCGCTTACAACTCCAGCCGCAACACCAATGGCGTATTGTTGGTTATTCGCAAATCGGGCATCTAAAAAAATACAAAATATGGCTATGACGACTGGAAACATATTGTAGACGCCATAGAGAGATACGAGACATCGAACAAAAATACAAAATGAGCTCATTTCTGTTCTGGTTCTAAAAATAGAAAATGCACTCATAAATGAAATAAATGCCGCACAATTTTACTCTATCATATTCGATACGACTCAAGATATTTCAAAAACAGATCAAATGTGTGAACTTTACCGTTATTGTATGATCGAGAAAGACGAAAATGGAATCCTAAAGGCGCTCGTCATTAAAGAGTCATTTTTAGGATAAGGACCAAACTGCCTTAGCTATGTCCAACCAAATTATTAAATCCATAAATGATAAAAATATACATCTAAATAAGTGTCGAGGACAAGGATATGATGGTGCTAACACAATGAAAAGCACTTATGATGGAATTCAAAAACTCATAAAATATATCGATCCAAATGCGATATATGTTCACTGTGCTGCTCAACTTAAATCTGGTACTTAATGATGCAGTAAGAGAAGTTATTGATATGCAAAATTTTTTTGAAACAGTTCCAACAAATTTATAATTTTTTCGGGCATAGTATCAAAAGATGGAATATCTTATCAAGTTTTATATCTGATAAAGAAAGGGAGTCTTCAACTTCGATAACATTAAAAACATTGAACCCTAGTAGATGGGCAGGACGTTATGATGCGCTTTTTGCTTTAAAAGTTCGGTTTATTGAAGTTCAAAAACCGCTAATGAAAACAATTCTGTTAAATTGCAAATCAGATGAAAGAAATGAAGCTATTTCACTCAAGAAGCAGATCGAGAACTATAATTTTATTATGTTATTGGTTTTCCATTGCAAAATTCTACAAACTATCGATTCAGCCTCTAAAGCACTTCAGTCTAAAGCCACCGATCATTCAAATACCTTAAAATGTTTGAAAATTTGTCTGGAAGAATTGGAAAAGTATAGACATGAATAAAAATTAAAAAAGGAAGCAAATAGTGCTATCAGAAAAATGGTCCATCAACCCTGAATTTTCTAAAACTCGGCAGAGGAAGGTGAAACGTCATTTTGACGAACTTTGCGAAGATGAGCGTCTCCAAGATCCGGAAAGTTTGAACATATTTTATCGAGTATTGGACATCATTATTAATGAACTGAAATCGCGTTTCCTTCCAATGAATGAAATTGTTTCCAATTTCAGTGTTTTGCAACCTGCCACTTTGCAAAATTTAAATGACTCTGAACTATTAAAAAAAGCTCTAGAATTTGTTGATATATATAAAAGAGACATATCTGAATCATTTGCCAGGGAAATTTTCAGTTTTCGGTCCACATTCAGAGACGAAATAGAAAAATCTTCGTATATTAGAGAACTTGCTGATTTATTAATAATAAAGAATCATTTTATGTCGTGCAGCTTTCTTATTACAGGATTACAGCTAGTGCTGAAAGATCATTTTCGAAACTAAAATTAATAAAAACCTATATAAAAAAACTCATATAAATATAACTCGTATAAATATAACTCCTATAACTTGGCTATTCTGTCTATTGAAAGTTCTATGGCCCGACCTTTAAACTTTGATGATGTTATTGATACTTTTGAGGTACAGAATGCTCGTAGAAAATAATTTTATTAATAAATATATTTTTAATATTAAATTATTATTTCATTAAAATTATCTATATATAATACCTATGCTTTTGGAAATAAAATGTATTAGATATTTAACTAAAATGCACACAATATTAATAATAGTGTTGGGTAACTACTTAAGTGATTTATTAGAATTAAATTACAACGTGACGATTTTTACTGAGAGGGACCAGTGCGCCACTAGGTCTAGGGTATTAAAAACACGTTTTTTTAAGTCAATAATTTTGTTTATTAATCATTTATGGGCAGTTTTAGGGCGTGTGACATTACATAACATTGAGTTAAACTAAAAAAAATATTTATTTTTTTTAGTTTAACTAAAAACCGAATTTTCAATCCGAAATTCGACTGCGTCGTACTCTCCCAAGAGTCAATATACCCTCTTTAGCTAAGTACTCCAGTAATGGCAATGAAGTGAAATAATTATCAAAATAAAGTTGATAATTTTGATGCCTTGGTATTCCTCGCGCCATTCTCACAACTACATTAGATGATGCTCCTAAGTCAGGTTCTTCATAAAGTACATTTTCAGCTCCCTTTTCCGGTTCAATTTTGTATGCAAATCTAGAAACCACACTGAAAAATATCTTATACCCCATTTGTGAGATTTTCTTGGGAATATACCTCTTCAAATTGTTTCTAGCTTTAGTGGAACAAATCTATTCATCTACGTAAATATACTTCTCCATGGCAACTATACTAAAAGTATCGTTCAAATTTTCTAAGATAGGTCTAACTTCGAATAGTCTGTCACTATTTGCGTTATTACGTGTTGGCATCTTATAATTGTTATTGAAATGTGTATTTTGCCTAATTTTTTCAAACTTTTGTTTCGATATTGTTTCTTGGAACATAGGGGTACCAATGGATGAATAACTGGTTACTTTCGGTAAGTGTATCAATGACATCATATATATTGCTACAATAAACTGCTGGATATCAGCATCAGTTACTTGAAAGGATTGATTAGGATTTTTTGAATAATATAAAAATTCGTTTGTTCACCAATAAAACTTATCAGGTCTTTGGGAAAAAAATTATAAAAAGTATTCAATAGGTGTATCGAGCTCTAATAAATTAGATGCTAAAGTCGAATTTCCTAGAAATCGTATTTGTTGGTTGTTTAGAATAAGATTCTTTTTCTTTTTTCATTGCAAGCTTCCCTTTTTTTTGACGAGATGAAGCCGATTGGCTCGTTTGCTGTTCCGGTTCGGGAAATGAGGGGCCATTGAATCTACGTCAATTCCGGTATTTTCATCACAATCCGAAAAAGGTTCAATGTCAGCTGACAGTGGTTGGTAATCGGGATCTATAACGCTGTCATCATCGTCATCAAATCCATCGGCATCATATTGGTAAACTATATCACATATCCCATTATCACGCAATGATCGTGGCGCCATTGTGAAAGAAAATGACCCGATTAAGCAATAACATCCACCTACTTTACTTATTACTAATATTACTCTCCTTACTCAATGTAACAGGAATGTCATAAACACAAAAACTTACTGCTGTCATATAAAAAGGTAAAAATATTGATTGCGGACAGAAGTCGATCGATTACGCCACCTATGATTAGATGTGCGTACTAATTAGTTTAATAATGTGTTACGTAATGTTACATCGATTTGAATGAACTCTAAGAAGTGCGTAGTCTAGTGGCATTTTCGAGGTTGTTACAGAATGGTCACATGAAGCTATAAAGGGTTAAAAATCAAGATGATACAAAAACTGCCTTCAACGGCTTCGTCGCCAATAGGAGTCGGGAATTTTACGCAACGCAATTGAACATTTCTGTGGTGAGGGCATAAAAAAAGAAGTGTCACAACTTTTCTTTTATTTACAAAAATACTATACAATCTTAATTAACTAGAAAATATGTGCAACAAATTCAGTTTTTATTTTCTATTGAATATACTTTAACTTAGCTCCAGTTAAATTACAAAATATTTAAAAAAGTGACAATAATAAATGGTAAACATATATTGTCTAATGATATTTGTATAATATTCATTTTTTTATCGGAATACAATGGTAAAGAGAAATAGTATAACAGGCCTTCTAAGCAACACAATAAGATCAATTTTTTTATTGGAACCTTTGGTGTGAAACACTTAACTTGAAGAGATTTACCACCAAACACCAAATCACATTTTTGAACTGCTCAACGCGAAACGTGCGTCGAACAGTTAAAAAAAAGTGATTTGGTGTTTAGTGGTAAATCTCTTCAAGTTTAAGACAATAAGAATTCAATATAAAATATTAACGTTTTGTATAAGTACAGAATAAATGCAAATAATGTAGATTTTTCTAATGCCAAAAAAAGGTGCCAAAGCTAAAAAAATGACCTATATATTATATACAATGTTTCAGTAATAAAACAATTTTTTTTTAAAGTTTGATTGGAATACAATAATGTTTCATGTTTAATAAAGATTAACAAAATATATATAAAACTAACAAATATACATATTTGTGTTAAATAAATTTAGAAGATTACGAAAACCGTAAATAACGATTTTAGTTTATATTTGCATTATATATAACTTTTTTAAATATTTATTTATTATGCTTTTCCAGGCACTAACGGTTTTAACTTTAAAACAAAATAATCGCTAAAGCAGGAAAATGAAACTCCATGGTCCCTTCAGCTGACTAAGACATATTTACAAATATAAATGGGTTTTCTAACAAAATAAAACCGTAGACGATAAAATAACAATTATGGTCTTACAGCATCAACTGGCATGTTTTGCGTTTACATCTTATAGTTAACTTTGGAGTTAAAAAGCAATAACTTTCAAACTAAATATTTTCCAGATCACTAAACTAGAATATAAGTTTAAGCTATTGCCTTTATAGTAACATCTTGGTGATAATCTAATGCCAGATTTAAATAAGATAAAGCAGGTAAATGTAAAGATTATAGTTTATAAATTTATGTACATTTATTATATTTAAACACTCTTTTAGTTTACTCAGATGTATTGGATTAAATAAATATTGATATTCATTGACATATTTTGCCATAGATTTTATAATGCTTCTTCAATATATTCTTAATGAACACTATAAAGTTTTAAACGTGGTAAATTATGGTACTATAATACAAGATGCTCCAGCTATATTATTATGTATATTAATTTGTTAAAAAAAAACTTCTAAAACCATGACAATCAGAAATCTTATTGCTATTAATGTAAAGAAGGTATTTTTAAAAATTACCAGTAATATTTTGATTAATTATATTTCAGTTTTGATTTTCTGTTAATTATTTTCTTAAATGCATTATTTACTTCTTAATGTTAAAGTAGAACATCCTGTATATAGTAATAAAAATATGCATTAACAAAAGTAAATTTTTAATAGATTTTACCTCCTCGATTCTTTAAAATAAATTGTAACAAACCTATCATTATTGTAACAGTATTATACAATATTTTACAACTATATCACAGCCCTCCCAGGAACCATTTCAAGTCGTACAAAAAATGTATTAGTTGAATAAACATTGGTTTTTATACTACATGAAAGGTTGCAAGAGCTAAAATGCTTTGATGACCAAATATCTAAATCTCAAAAGTAGATAAGAATTTTCTATATCTTAAACTTTTAGTTATTTGGTCATAGGAGATAAAATATATTTAAAGACAATTATTAAGTATTTTATTCTTGAAACATTAAAAACCAACAAAACCCGGATAATACAAAACCTCCATAGTGCAGTTAAATAGATACAAAAGATATTGCTATCAAAGCTATAGTAGGGTATTTTGTAAAAGTTCAATAAGTTCTTTAAAAAATAAATTATTACTTACGATAAGATTGTCTTATATCTACTCAATTTTCTTTATATTGGGTTTCTCAATAGATTGCGTTACAAAGCCCTTTGTACTGCCGTTGGAATAACATGCTTTGTAAGAGTCTGAGAATTCACTTTGTAGATAGGTGTTGTTTAATGTTCCATTACTAGTTGATTTCTTGGGGGATTCACTGGTGTAGTCGTCGACAGGCTGTAATTAAAACAGTTATTGCAGTTTAAACTTGGGTTTACGTTAATTTTTAATACCAGTGTGGTACATAAATATTTAATACATGAATTGGACTGATGTAAGAGTTTATGTCGTTTTTTTGAGCTAGATGACGTTGCATTGCAAAACTAAAGTGTTATCTATTTCACACATGTAGTTTTGATATTTAACAGAAGCAGTTTCAGCGAGTACTTGAGAATAAATTTTAAGTTTAAATATTGTTAATAATCAGAATTGGCAGAAAATAAGGAGCATTTTCGGCATATTATGCTTTTATAGTTCTGAAAATGCAAGAATGCTTCGCAGACGCAAAAGAAAATATATTGTATACGGTATGGGTGTCGTTAACGATTCTGCGTCTCGTAAGTGGTTTAGAAAGTTTCCTGAAAACAATTTTATTATTAACGTTACACTACGTTTTGGACGATTGATTGAGCTGATGGCGACGACATTTTGATGCTAACTGAAAGTGATCGACATAGAACAACCAGAGAGACCGGAGAAATTCTTGAAATCAACCAGTCAACATTGTCAAGGTGATTACGTCAACTTGGAATAGTTATCAAAGCCGAAGTATGAGTACCGCAACAGAGAAAAATTTGATAGACAGAATTTTTGCTTGCCGTTCTTTATCGAAGATCGAATCCAATAATCGTATTGCTAACTAAATCTATCCATTTTTGGATGGTTAAATGTGATTGTGTGTAAAAAAGTTAAGATGATGGTGTAAGCGCAGAGATGCCTCATCAACCAGCGCCAAAGCCAGTTAACATCCGAAGAAGATGACATAAACATTTGCTGGAACTAGAAGAGACATTAAGTCGGAGAAATATTGTTCACAACCCGGAGGATTAAAGTGAGCAATCGACCAGAAGCAGCCTGAATTAGCCAATAGAAAGGACATTGCGTTCCAGCGAGACTATACTAGATCACATATGTCTTTGGCGATCCGACATAAATTCTACAACTTGACTGGGATGTTTTGGTCCATCCACCGTACTCTCCCGACTTTACGCCCTTCGAATACCATTTATTTAGATCTTTTTAAAATATCTTTTAAAATACGGTAAAAACTTTAGTTCCTAAGGCATAAGAAAATCACATGAATCGGTTCTTTAGCTAGAAATTTCAAATCTTTTATGAGCACGGAATTATGGAGATCCATAATCTCGTGGATACGAGAGAGATGGAGATCGAGCATAACGTTATATTTCTTCTTATCGTGTTATCTTCAAATTAAGGTTGGCGACCATCATGTTTACTTTAGACTGTCAACTAAACCACTCTCTCAAATCTTACAGCCACAACATTCTGGGTTTTTTCACGCTTCTTCGTTCGTAACGGTGTCCTCTTATTACATGCCCGAAGTGTTCCCATTTGTGTGTCATTATGGTTGTTATTGGTCTCTTTGGGTTTGGGCGTTACTTTCTCTATTCAAGATATTCGTAGTATTCTTCTGAATAGTCATATTTCTAAAGCTTCAAGTCTTTTGATCATGTATTTATTAAGGGTGGAAGCTTTATATGTAGCAGTGAATCATTCGGATTATTAAATTAATTTTCTCTTTTTGTACAGCAGAAGAAAGATTTCATTTACTAGAATGTACTATGAGCTGTTTCTATCCTTGTATTTATTTCTTTAGTGTTATCACTCTTTGAATTAACCCAAGTTCCTAAATACTTGTATCTATCCACTCGTTCAATATTACTGTTGTTTATTCTTAGCTGTGTGTTGTTATTGGGTGATTTCGTGAAACACATGTCGTGGATTTTGTATCCTTTAGGTTAATATTCAATCCGTAGAGTCTGATTTCTCTTATCCTTTCCGTCATTCTTTGTAGGTTCTAGATATGCTCCGCCAATATGACTGCCATCGGAATACCTTATGTTATTAATCTCCATTTATTACTACGCCGGATGTTTCTCCTCCAAATGATTCCTGAATGATGGCCTCTGAATACATATTGAAAAGTGTCGGTGAGAGGGAGCAGCCCAGCCTTACTCCTCGTTGTATGTGGATGTATTTTGTATATTCTCCTTCCATTCTGACTCTAGCTATTTGATTATTGCATAAGGTCTCTATTATTACTTAGTAACTCTATCAGTTTATCATGCCTTAGTTTATCGAAGACCTTTTCATAATCTGTAAAGCACGCATGAAACTCCTTATTGATATCAAGCGGCTCTTGTTAGTGGCTTTCAAAAAGTTGTGTATTCATTTCGGTGTATATCACTTCCCTAATCTTATTCCCTAGTAGACTGCATGACCTTTGCCACGTAATTCCTGTTATTTCTTTGAAAATGCGACATACACTTGAAAATGCCAAATGAGATTTTGCCGAATCGTCGTGACTCTTCACAGAATCAACGGATCGACACCAGGAATGATTTAGAAACATTATACATCATATTTATACATATATTATACGTATATGTATACATACATTATATATATATATATATATATATATATATATATATATATATATATATATATATATATATATATATATGTATACATATATATATATATATATATATATATATATATATATATATATATATATATATATATATATATATATATATATACACATATATATATATATATATATATATATATATATATATATATATATATATATATATATATATATATATATATATATATATATATATATATTGGCAACAACGGTGTTGTTAGGCGCCATCTGACATATACACCGTAAAGGTTGACATTGTTGACTGTATACGTACTCAGAACGTTTTATCATTAGGACGTTATATGTGTTTAGTGAAAATTTCATCTCAGTCAAAAAACAGTCTCAACAACAGTGCATCGATCAACTCACTTCGACTTTTGACGATGAAGCACCGTCTAAAACCAGTGTATATCACTGGTTTAGTGAATTCCATTGTGGCCGTCGTTCGCTGGCGAACGAATTTAAAGATCGTCCGAAATCGGTTGTTGTATCAGAAAATTGATAAAGCGCGAACTGATAAGGCAAGATCGTCATATGACATACGATGGATCCGCCTAATTTGACAATCGCTTAAAAAAAGGCTCGTATCAATTGGTGGAAAGAAATGCTCGAAAAATACAATTGTGCGTCAAAAGTCGTGTATAATATCTACACAGGTGACGAATCTTAGATCTATGCGAATGAGCCGGAACTTAAATAGCAGTCGACTGTATGGGTCTTTCACAAAGAGACAAACCCAACGAAAGTTGTTCGCGCAAGAAGCATTTCGAAGCTTGTTTTTTTGGATAAATGGGCATGTGGTTACAGTACCACTGGAGGATCGTAGAACGGTGAATTTTGAATGACACACAACCATTTGTGCGACAGAAGAGTTTGAAGAAATAAGAAAAAACAACCATCGACTCAGGATCATTCTTCACCATGATAACGCGAGCTCTCACACATGGGACAGAACAACTCAATATTTGACCGGTCGAAACATCGAATTGATGGGTCATCCACCGTACAGTCCAGATTTGTCACCCAATGATTTCTTTTTGTTCCCGTCCGTGAGCAATAAACTACGTGGTCAACGATCTGCGACGCCAGAAGAAGCGGTTGATGCGTTCAAAATACATGTTTTGGAGATACCTCAATCAGAATGGAAAAAGTTTTATGGAAATTGGTTCAATCGTATACAAAAGTGTGCCAATCATCTCGGAGAATATTTTGAAAACACTTTTTTGAGCTTCTACAATGATTCTTTCAATTAGTTTCTGGATTTTCTTGTATTCATTTGAACTGTAAAACATTTTTAACATTTTTCTATCAATGTCAATATTTCTTCATTTATTCAGTTTTGTTTTTGTTCCATTTTCGGGATTTCTAGTAATTTCTTACTTGAATTGACTATCGTATTTTTATTGATGGTCCATTCTGGGCTTGTTTCTTCTTCAATATTTGTTATGGTTGATTTCAGGTTAGTATTTATTTTCTACTGGACTTGTTCTCACTGTTTTCTCTGAGTTTGCCAATGTTTAGTTGTCCACTTGTCAGCCTTCTTCCTTTTTTCCTTTAAGTCTCAGTTTGAATCTCGCTATTATCGGATTATGCTCCCGGATAGCTTACACACAATGGCAAAGAAAATATATATTTTCTTTGCCATTATGTTATTCGATTTGATTTCGCATTGTGTTCTTTGGAGTCTCAAGGAGATTTCCATGTATATAATTTTCTTTCATAAAGCTTGATTTGGAAACTATATTAGATTAGATGTAATTTTTAGTAAATAAAATTTTTCTTTGCTTTTACGAACTTTTGCATTAACCTAATATACTTTAATACTACGTAACATAATTTATTTATTAGTATAGGTTAATTCATTTTTAACGTAAGTATATATTGATTAATTAGGCCGATGTTTTTAAGGTCTGTTGAATGAATGAGGAATTTAGGGCGTGGTTACCTGTTTTTGTAGGTAAAGTAGATGCATTTTTGAACAATAACTTTACTGATAAACATAGATTCTGAAATCAATACATACCATACAGCCACCATCGGGACCCTTCTTCTTATTCTTGCGTTTGGCACTTGAGTAATTAACTTTGTAGAAGTCCGAGAACAAAAATAAGAACATAAGTCCGTGAATAGCTATCCAGATCATGAAAGTCTTTGGATAATCACACTCTGTGAAGAGCAATTGGAATTGATGGGCAAATATGGCCACGAACTGTGTCATTTGGAAGGCAGTGAGGTATTTTTTCCACCAGATGTATTTTTGGTATTGTGGGCCTAATGCTGCAATCATGTAGTAAAAGTACATGACAATATGAACGAAGGTGTTGAGTAGAGCAAAGAAGGTACTGTGGCCACCTAAAAGATAATATTCCCAGTAATATCTAGGTGGGTTTAATTAAATAATATATTACCTGGAGCGAATTTCAAACCCATCCAGACTGAGAAAGGCATGCACCCATGATGTATAACATGTAACGTTGATACGTGACTGTTTTTCTTTCTCAAAATGAAGAACAGGGTATCAAAAAATTCCGTGAATTTCGAGAAGTAGTACCACCAGCAAGTTCTAGCCATCTAAAACGTTGAATCATAATATATTAATTAACTTTAAGACTACGAATTTAATATAAAATTATTAAATTACTTTTTTTTCATTCACCAAAGTTGGTGATTAATGTAAATTAAGATATTTTAAATTATTGATTGATTTGTCCGTTACTTTGTGACAGTTCATTTTTTAAAAAAGGAATAAAACAATTTTTTGCTTTGTTATCTATCACTTCTATTTTTAAACAAAATTTGTGTGACTATAGTTTCGTAAAACGACTTTACATACTCCTGTATACACTATTATTATAGTTTTAAAGTAGTGTTTGAGAATGTAAAGTCGTTTTACGAAACTATAGTCATACAAATGTTGTTTAAAAATAAAAGTGATAGATAACAAAGCAAAAAATTGTTTTATTCCTTTTTTAAGATATTTTAAGTTTATAATTCAGTTTTGTTTTTTTTTTAATTTTATTTCTCGGAAAAAGAAGTATACAGGAGTATCAATTCTTCTATTAGAACCTTTGGGGTGAAATTATCGAAGAGATTTACCACTAAACAGCAAATTACTTTTTTTTTCTAAATTTCTCTATGCGCGTTTGATTAACATGTCATCTTCATCAGGACATGATTCAATCTAATTCTAAAACTAAACTATGTTCTATTGATACCGTACCTGATGAAATGTGTTAAAAACATGACCCGTTTTTTTTTAATTTACTTATTAGCAATCAAAATAAACTTAGTTCTATAAGCTAATGTGTTGGCTTGAGAACAGGTTATGCCCTTGTTTGGCGTGATGAGGTCTTTTCCAAAGACAAGTCCTCTTCAACCATTTATTAGGTCGGCTGACCAGTTCTTCTTAAGTCTTCTTGCATTTTAGGGTTCCAGAAGTGGTTGGAGCAGCACATTGACATGGTTTTCCAGCTTGTTGTGATATTTCGTGTTTTGTTCCGAGATTATATCCTGAACATATGGGATTTTCAGGTCTTCATGGAGTGTTAGGTTTGACACATACCAGGGTATCATCTGTTATCATACGAAGTATTTGGGATTGGCTTGTTTGGTTTTATGATTGTTTTGTAAAGTAGAAGCTTATTTTCCAGTGCCAGCTTGGATTTACTCTAACTAAAGAGTTAGAGTAAATCCTCAATTTGTTTACGTTTTTTGAGTATATGTTCTTTCCACGTGAGCCTTGAATCCAGGTGCATTCCTAGGTATTTCGTACATGTGGATTGTGCAATCTAAATATTGTTTAGAATAAATGGTGGATATCGATCTTTTCTTAGTGTCACTTGGATTACTTTTGCTTCATTTATTTTAATTCCCCACTTGAGTAGCCATGTTTCATATAATTCAAGTGTCTTTCTAAGGTCGTAGATGTGATAACTGGATTTCCATGGCTTGCAAGTATGACAGTAGCATCGGCGAATGTTCTCATAATAATTTCAGTGTTTGTCGGTAGATCTGCTGTGAACAATATATACCGTAGAGGCCAAAGAACGCTGCTTTGTGTTACGCCTGATTTAATTGGAAAGTTATTGGACGTACATTCATTCACCCTTGTTCGGGAGTCTCTTTCAATTAGGTAAGACCACAGCACTTTAAAGTAGACTATGGGGAGATGTTTTTTGATGTAGATTAAACCCTTATGCTAGACTTTATCAAAGACCTGGCTAATCTTTAGGAAAGCAGATGTTCAATATTTTCTGCAGTGCAGGGCTAAGTTTATGCTGTGAACTATTCTATGCACAGTACTTATGAATGTTCTCTCCGGAAACGAAATTGATGATGGGATATCCATTCTTGTGTGGCTGGGTCAGAGTCTATTCTTTGTAGCAGTAGTCTCTCCAGTATTTTTGACATGGTTGGTAAAAGGTTTAGCGGTCTGCATAAGGTAACTCTATTAAGGTCTATACCATGTTTTGGAATCAAAATTATTTCAACACTTTTAAACAATTTTGGCTCGTAGTTTAGACGTTGTGTAACATTAAAGATGTGTGTAATAAGCGCAATACCTTTTCTGGGTAGTTCCTTGATCATTTTTGGGGTTACCCGGTCTATTCCATGCGCTTTTCTAATATTTAGGAGGTTAATCTCTTGCTGTTCTTTTTTTGTAGTTAGCTGTTTAATTGCTGGTGTCTGGTTCATCGTTATTGGGTGTAAATACTTTAGCTAAGTGCTCGTCACTTCTGACCCATTGTTGAATTGGTCCTATTTCGTTCCAAAGAGGGGAGGCTTGAGTTTTTGGTTTCTTGGAGTTTTTGATTGGTTTCCATATCGAATTGTCGAAACGATTTAAATTACTTATGTAGTCTGCAAACGATCTATTTTGTGCTTCTTTGATTTTGGATTTTAGTTGATTAGTTAATCTATTTAGTGTAGTTTTATCAGCTGGACTATGGGATAGATGCCACTTTGCCCTTGCTTTTCTTTTTCGTGATATCAGTCGCTTGATCTCCACTCGAATATTGTAGATTTTATTCCCTGCCGTTGTTTCTGGGATGACATGTTTTGCTGCCTCTTTAAGTGTATTATTTAACGCTGCTAATGCTTCGTCAATTTTCTTTGGAGATTTGACATTTATTTGTAGATTAATTTCCTTTCCTCATTCAAAAAGTCATTCATCAATTCAAAAAGTTGACTGAAAGGAATAGGTCATTTATCCCATGGTTTGCTTATTAATTTATATTTCAATGCTTTCATATGCATCCAAGGCCCTATTATTATTATTTACACTTTTACACACAGTCTCAAGTTATTTATATTAGAACCTTGCTCGAGTGCATGTTGAACAAATAAGATTTCTCATTTCTCCCATATCTACTGCGGGCAATATCCTATACCAATATATTATAGCAATATATTATATCCTCGTTAATATGGATCTTTTACTTTGTCCAACATACCTTCGATCACAATCTTGACTACCAATTCCATAAATCTCCAATTCTTCATGGTTGCTTTGGACCCAATGTCCACTTTTTTCAAAATCTTGTCTAGCCCCCGTATTAATTGGACCTCAGACGGTATTACTATCAATTTGTTTTTGTTTTGTGCCTTTTGAAAAGTTGAAGATCCTTTCACTAATTTCCTAAATGTATGTTTTCTAGTTAATCTATCTACAATGTTCTTACTACAACCGTTCACTTCGGCCATCTCCCTAATCAATTTTAATTCTTTCTTATAACCATCTTGGTTTCAAGGAACATTAATTAATCTATCTACCATAACGTTTAAACTAGTAATTTTTTTTATGAAAACTATGATTTGAATCGTTAGGTATGTGCCTGAAAATGGTGGCTTTTTTTCTAAACATATCAAAATCTAACCTATAGGGTGTCCCATAAGAAAGTTTCTATTTCAACAACAGTGAGGGGCGTGGGGCGCATATCAATCGAGTGTGTGCAGGAATTTAGTCGGTATGGGGCATTTCTCGGGAGCAGAACATGTGTTGTGTGTACGAGGAGTTTACAAAAACAATGATTTGGTGACTGTAGTGCAGAGAAAGTTCTGCAGTCATCGTAGTTTGCATAACATTAAAGATGCGCCAAGTGTGCCCCCCATCAGGATGATGGGTTAAGAAGTTTGAAGAAACCGTTCAACTATGGATAAATGTAAGTTCGGGCGACCAAGGTTATTATGAAGTGACGAAAATGTGGAAATGGTAAATTAGTTCATTCATGACAATCCGGACCTTTCCGTTCGTAAACGAGCGCATGCTTTAAATGTGTTTCGATCGTCATTGCACCGCATTCTGTGTAAGGACTTAAAACTGCACCCATACAAAATTCAACTGGTGCAAGAGTTAAAGCTCCAAGATGCCGGTTAGAGGTTTCAATTCGTTATTCAGGCAACTGAGCATTTTGCAACATACAACATATTGTTTTCGCATGAGGCTCATTTTCATCTCAACAGTCATGTAAATAAGCAGAACTGTCGTTACTGGAGTGCAACGAACCCAAAACACAAACATAAAAAATCTCTACATTAGACCTATGGCCGTATAGGCTGCAATATCAGTGCGAGTAATAATCGGCCCGTACTTTTTTGAAGACGGCAGGGGGCCCGCAGTTACCGTCAATTCAAAGCATTATGTGGAAATGTTGGACAATTTTTTGGACAGAACAACGTAAAATAGCATTTTCAACATGTCTCTGTCACGAGTTCGTAAAATTTTCATAAACAAATTGATCTCCAGGAGAGGTGACATAAATTGGCCTTCACAGATTTTTTCTTGTGGGGCTATCTAAAATCGAAAGTTTACATCAATGAACAGGCTTCTTTGGTGCAGTTAAAAGAAAATATCCGACACGAAATGGCAGCAATTCTAGAAATTATGTGCCGAGTCGTTCTAAGGAATTTTGCTATTCGATTAGATGAGTGCCCTGAGCATGAAGGTTTACATTTGGATGAGATTATTTAAAAAAAAATAATTTCCTACAATGTGTATTTCAATAATTAATAAAGGTTTTTTGATGGACATCTTGTTTTTTATTTATATCGCTATGTCAAAAAGAAACTTTCTTTTGGAACACTCTGTGTTTTTATCATTCCTACTCACTACAACATGACATGAATGTTTAGTGAATGTGGGTAACATTAGATATGAGAGAAATGAGAAACCTCGTTTTAGAAATAGATTGAATCTCCTATGAGTAAGTAAGGGAGTAAATTTCCTCGGGTTTAGAATACGGGAGCAATAAACACAGAACACACATACATTTGATGAACTATAGTTTTATTATTTATTATTTTTTTAAGTTTATTTTAAGAATTGCTTCATAGTGGGGTTACTATCCAGTGGCGGCTCGAGCGTTTTTAAAGTGAGAGGGCGCAGAAGAAAATAGTGCTGCTGAAGATTTTTTTACTTTCCCCTTCCTCCTTTTTACTTTTCGTGCTATTGAAACCCTATACAGGAGGTGAACCAGGAAAATGAGTTAAAGGAAAGAAAGTAAACGTAAATAAAATATGGTGTTTTGCTCTAAAAGATAGTTTACTGTGATACATGCTGGAGGGCCGGTGCCCCAACGCCCCCCTCACGAGCCGCCACTGTTCTACCCCACTATCATACGATAATTTAAATAATACTAGTTTTAAGCATTAAATATAGATGAAACAGTAGGTAAAGCAATAAAGAGAAGTTGGATGTCTAGTACTAGGAAAGACAAAACCCAGTCCATCAACTAGAAAGATTCATTTACCCAGAAACAAATATTCCGTATCATTATCGCCTGCCTAAAAAGTGTATTGTAAGTGAGAAGAATAAAGATTTTCACGGATGACCAATCAAACCGACCATATATCTAGATTTAACACACACACACGCGCACACGCACACAGACACAGACGCAGACGCAGACGCAGACGCAGACACAGACACAGACACAGACACAGACACAGACACAGACACAGACACAGACACAGACACAGACACAGACACAGACACAGACACAGACACAGACACAGACACAGACACAGACACAGACACAGACACAGACACAGACACAGACACAGACACAGACACAGACACAGACACAGACACAGACACAGACACAGACACAGACACAGACACAGACACAGACACAGACACAGACACAGACACAGACACAGACACAGACACAGACACACACACACACACACACACACACACACACACACACACACACACACACACACACACACACACACACACACACACACACACACGCATTACATATTATGGTCAATGTTCTTCATCGAACCAAGGAGTTATAAGGATATTGTAGCAGAACCGAAAAAAAAACTTTTAAATTATTAAATCAGTGTTTGTTTAGACTGAAAATTCAGACTAAAGTTGCAAGTCTGTTAATACTATTCAATCTTCATTATTTACAACTTGTTATAATTAACGAGAAAAAAACATTTTGAATATTTATATATACAGCTAAAAAATATACTTACTCTTAGGGCCATAGGCGTATTTGAATAATCAACCGGCTGACATCTAAAGCTGTAATTTCCCCACCATCCACTCATTAAATACTAGAAAGAATATATCAAATATCAAAGATTGGATTAAAGATACATCAGGAAATGGAGCTACTTAGCTCCAAATAGAATAAACATGAGGTATATAAGTAAAGTAATGTGACTGGTGGCGTAGAGTTTGATTGGGCAACACTGTTTGCTTCCTCTAAGGATGGGTGACAGGCCGCTGTTATATTTTGTTTCAAACTTGGCTACAGTGTGATAGGAATTTTTGCAAAACTTTAACAGGTCTATGGAAACAATGTTTTGTGAAGGGTCTAGGTTTTCAGGTAGTTTAGGGCATTGTAGCCTTTTACAAATTATCGGCCGCTACAGGTAGGCTCGTTTTGCGCTAGTCTTATTTGAGAGCGCACCGGTATTTTACCGAACGAGGCCGAGAGAGTATAACATCACACCTCGAGCTGAACTGACATCTCCACGCCATACCCTTCCGTTAGAGGTATGTAGATTAGCTGGCCAAGCCACACTGACGTTTATTTATTCTCTGGTATTTTTGTAAAGGGTTTTATGACCTGGTGATTATGGAACCTGATCATTTTAGGGCCCGTAATTACAGAACTTAGTCACTTTAGGACCAAGTCGTTATAAAACCAGTCATATTGGAGCCCAGCCATTACCGAATCCGGTCAATTTTGGGGCCCACTTTTTGCAATACCTGGTCAAGGCAGATTTTTAGACCTTTTGGGGACCCCCGCATTTGGTACACAGAATTGCCAGTAAACGAACTTACTAATAACTGGATAGTCCAGAGGCTGGATAAACGTGCAGCGTAACAAAGAAGATAAGTCTAGATAATAATTTATTATTTTTTATTTGCTATTGTATTAATGTTTTTATGAATCTTTTACGCTAATTGCTTAATACTCTCCCTACCACCAGGTAATAACATTATATAATTCTATCTGATTTACTTTAGCTTGGTTTAACATATCTTGATTGATCTACTTGCTTAAATTTGATTCCGTTTTGTTTAGTTAGTATAATTTAAGTAGGTTTTTTAAGTAAGTAGTTTTTTAACTAAAATAAACCCTTGCCTAGTTTGAGGATTTATTTATATCTAGAGTAATTTAAAAAAACTGGGCGGCGCCCTATTGACGTGACTGATCAACTCATCCGTGACCTAAGCCTCCGGCCAATAGCTGCCGTCACTGTGACTAATAATTTCATTTTTATTAAAAATGGGATTTATTTGGTTACAGCATACTCAGAAGGCCGATACTCGATTGAAGATTAACTTTGTAGGACGAAGGCCACTACAAGAAGTGATGAGTTGACGGTCAGAATGATCGGAAAAGAGTTGAATTTGCCTCATACAAGGCCTTCCGTTGCAAGGTTCATCTTCAATCGAGCCTTGGCCGTCTGAGAATGCCTTAAACCACCTGAAAACCTAGGAAGACGCCATCAGTCTCATTAATTTACTTACATACTTCGTACATGTTATATATCAATATTTAAAACCTACTTCATAGAATATCCATGTACTAAATGCGGTTTGTATGAAATTATAAACAATTAAAATCTTTCTAAGGTTAAATGGTTTCCTATTCTCCATTAATTTTGGTCCTAAAACTGTGGAAAAGTATGCGTAAAATAGGCAGATGCAGAGAGTTGGTAAAGGACTAGACATCATCGGCCAATCTTGGACCCTAGGATCTGAAAAAAAAAGCATGAATTAGTTACTATTCTATTTTAATATTAATTAAAAAAAAAATATCATCAATTTTTATATACCATATTCAGTGCTTATCATATACCATACACACATACGTCCGAAAGTGTGGAATGTTCAAACATTTCACTTTTTTATTGTTATTAAGTTTTTCTTTTACTCGTACATAATCATCATTTGATGACAACTCTTACTGGTACCAAATAAAACTCGACACTAAATGACTATTGTGTGTAAAATTGCTTTATTATTTTGGAGTCAAAAAATTACAATGTACCAATTGCCTTCAAACGTAATTTAAAAATAAAAAGAAACTTTAAATAAAACTAATAAGCAGTAGTTTCTCCGTGGGTCTGTATGCATGTCGGTAGGCGATTTGGCATGCTGTCGACTAAATGATCAATTTAGGCATGTCGAATTCTCTCCCATTCTTTACAAACAGCATATTTTAGTTCTCGCAGGGTAAGAGGAGGATTGTTTCGTTTCTTGATGCGTGTTTTCAGAATGTCCCAAGTATGTTCAATGACATTCATATCAGGAGAATTTGCTGGCCACCTTAACTTGGTTATTCCCTCCTCTTCAAGAACATATTGTACTGCTGCTTTTCGTTGAGAATGTATGTTGTTATCCATGAAAACAAATCCGTCGCTTACTGCGCCTCGGAACAGACGTACAACAGGATTTAAAACGTCCTCGATGTACACAGTATCAGTGACTTTTCTCTCCATGGCCAATAGAGATGTCCGTGTACCCCTTAAAATACCGTCCCAAAACACGCTCCCACCTTCAAATGGAATACGTGGTTGAGCCGTTTCTAGTCGAGTTTGTCGACCTGGAGCTCTCCAAACTAATCTTCTTCGTCAATCAGAAACCTAGCCAATTCTAGTCTCATCGGAGAACATCATGTTATTCCAGTTAGCCATTGCAATCTTACATTTTTTTTGTTGAAGGGTTAGTTTGGGAACACGTAAAGGTCTTCCATGATGCAAACTTACCGCTTTCAGTCTGCGTGTTATCGTTTGTCGTAAAACATTTACTCATTCAAGCCTAATAATCTTCTTTGATATACCAATTGTAGATTCTAGACGATTTCTTCAAGCTATTATTGATATCTGCCGGTCTTGTGGAGCAGTTATACATCGTTTTCTGCCACTTCTGGGGCGATCCTTTATGCAATTTGTCTCTTGAAATTTTTTTAGAATTTTCCATTCAGCACTTTGGGAAACACTTACATTTTCCGCGATATCACTTTGATTAAAACAATTACTCTTGATCTGTTGAAATGAAATATCATGTTTCTAGGCTTCTTTAAACGGATTGATTGAAAATTAAAAAATAACTGAAATAATGTGTAAAAGTATATACGGAATGGACAAAAATCGAAAAACTTGGATTATCAGCAAAACAATGCTTTTGTTATTTTCATTTAAAAACAGTCTAAAATAAATATCCATTAGAATTTTTAGAGTAGCATAGGCGTAGATATTCTATTTGGAAACATTCCAAACTTTTGGACATATGTGTATGTAATATATTTTTATAGGTGACTTATATAGAAGTCTTATGTACTAGTATCGTATATCCTTTACCGATGAATTTCTCTTTAATTTTGAATTACACAAGATGCTTACTATTTCCTTTCGCTTTGATTTAACTCGAAAGTTGATTAGTTGGTTAACTTCCGTTATAGATGGAAGTCGTTTAGGCAGCTATTTAGCAACTGGGCCTATAGTTTAACGTGGGCCTCGAACCACAACCAACAGCTATGGATTAAACACAGTCAGCACCCCTCATTACCAATCACTCCTATCAACCCCTAATTCGAAAGTTGAGTAGTTCATATTTGCTTCTAGATGCTCTAGAAATGGCTACCCTTTTGTTGAAATACTGTGATGATAATCGCGTTACTAATCTTATATTAAAAACACATAATTAATTCTGAATGATGCGGATAGGGCAGGCGATTGTTTATACAAGAAGATATTCTGTATTATTGATGAATGTGTACCCAGATTTATGATCCGTAAGAGGACATTTAACCGATATGGTTTACACCGAAGATAATTATAATCATAAAACGCAAGCATAGACTGTTCAAAGGAAAAAATCGGATTCGCAGTCTTTACGGAACAATGTAATGAGCAACGAACTTCTGTTAAGAAAATGATAAACATCGTCCACAAAGTCTATATCTAAATAAAGCTGAGAATTCCATATCTTATGATCCTTCATCATTTTGGACCTACATTAAAGCGAAAAAGCCCCAAAACAGCCTCAGAGTCGACCACACGATTTTGATTATTTTCCACTGAGAGCAAAAGCGGCACCCATCTAGCCCAAATTTTTTTCACACTCAATTTTTTGGTGGAAAATTGAAAACACTGTATCTTGAGATAAGCCTGTGGCATCAATTATTTCGCGCACTTCGATTCGCCGATCACTTAAAACCCTATCGTGGATTTTGTTAATCATTAATGTAGCAGTTACTTCCACTGGACGTTTCGAACGATGTTCATCTTTTGTGGATATATGGCCACATTTAAACTCATTTACCCAATTATAAACAATTGTAAACACAGATGTGCCATGAACTTCATCCAACTCAGCTTTGATCTCTTTCGGTGTTAAGCCTTTTAAATATAAGTGTTTAATCACCACTCAAAACTCATTTTTTTATTCTTCTATTTTTCAAAACAAAAGTTTCTTTCTTCAATCGACAATAAAAATGAAACCATGCGACGAATATAATTGAGACTTTGACAGCTATCTACTGAATAATGATGTTAACTAAAAATAAATCATTTCCGATGCTACGAGCGTCATCACTGGGATTTTCTAAGGACTTATTGAACGACCCTCGTATTACGAAAACACGATACTGCACTTATACCAGATAAGGACCGAGAAATAATTTTAAGGCTAGCCGAAAAAATCAGATCATTGATATGGCTCAATATTTTAGAAAGATCAGTGATATATCACAGAAATTTCGCCTGATTAATAGAAAAAAAGGATGAACTTAATGAACCAGTGAGATATAGGGATGATATAAAATGAATAAGAGTCGAATAGTATGATTCTTACTTATATAAAGAATCAAATGATGAAACAGTTCCATGTTAATATCCTTTAAAATAAGAAAATAATATCATCATCTGACAATATTGAAATTGGAAAAGTTCGTATGAAATATGGGACTATCTCTGATGAAAAGAAAACAAATCATCAGGAACTACTGAAGTTTGTAAAACAAGAATATCGGCATTTCTATGAACCTATTCTAGAAAATTAATATTTCATGTTCATGGTAATTCAATTTTATATTTAACCTTTGTTTTGTTAATCTAGAATTAAGATGTTGTTTAATACAGCCCTTTTGTATAAATCAGATTTTTTTTGTAACATTTTTCATTGGATGAAGGTTTCAAACAAATGCAAAAAAAGTTTACATAAAAAAACTTTGCCCTTAATTTATTCAAAAGTTTAATTTTGTCACATAACACCTCCATCCACTAGTGTCTTCAACTAATATTCATATTAACACATTACATTATTAAACATATTAACAAAGGTTCTGGATGATTCACTTATTTTAATTTAAATTTTTTATAATACTCCCTCGATAAAAGGTGTGCGTAACTGTATAAATTATTTTACCATGCTTTTGAAACACGCGACATTCAAAAGCAATTCTCTTTTACTCTTACAAACTAGTTAATTATAAAAAATTACTTAATTAATGACTAAAATATTTCGATATTGCATCGTATTAAATTCAGGCAATTTTAGATATCATAATAGATATTAATAAATATCTAAGAATATGAATTAGTCAGCAAAACCGTTGCTCTTTTGAGGCAAACCAATCATTGAACCATTTTCGTAAGAAGTGAAGCGTTGCTCAGCAAGTGTGTGTCCCATCGATGTAAATCAGTAGTAATCGGACCGACTCAAGTCTCGTCTGGTTTTGTTGTGTGTGATAGTGCATATCATGAAACAAAATCACTTTGTGTTGCCTTTTTTGATATCTTGGTCGTTTTTCACGCAAAGCTTGATTCAAGTCGATCATTTGTTATTGGTAGCGTTCAGTATTAACAGTTTCGCCAGGTTTTAGCAGCTCATAATAGATCAGACCTTTCTGATCCCACCAAACACTGAGCATTGTCTTCCGTCTATAGCGATTAGGCCTTGCAGTGGATGTTGATGGTTCGCCTAGAGTTACTCATGATATTTTATGCTTAGGATTCTCAAAGTATATCTACTTTTATTCGCCAGTCATACTTCGATGGAGAAAATACTTTCTTTTGTACTTGGCGAGCTGAATTTCGAAAGTGGTTTTTCGGTTTTCCTGTTATCTTTCATTCAGTTCATGTGAAACCCCTTTTCCCATCTTCTGGATCTATCCGATGGTTTTCAAATATATATAGACGGCTTCTCGTATCACATTTAATTGATCCGCGAGTTGCTGTTGCATTTGAGCGTCATCCTCATCCAACAACGCTCAAACTTTTTCGGTGGTCTTTCACGTTCTTCGTTTCTCACGTCAAAATCGCACCTTTTGAATTTATTAAACCACTCAAAGTACTGTGATTTATCAAGAGCGTGCTGACCGTAAGCTTCGTCAAACGTTTGATGCGATTCTGCAGCAGTTTTCTTCAAATGGTAACAGAAAATCAATTATGTTCGCAAATCGTAGTTTCCAGCACAAAATTCGACATGTTCGACGCTATTGTATTTTTATTACATTTATTACAAACTATTGTATTTTTAGTTTCTTTTCACGCGAGTATTTGTGTGGGCCTCCATATAAAGTTATTTTGTTTTTATTCTTATCAAAACATTCCTTTCTTTCCATTTAGTGTAAAAGGCCGGATGTTTTTCTGTAGATTTTCTAGTATGGCAGAAATGGGAATAGAAGTTTTTAATATTTGAAACAGAAACAGAACAAAAATTGCCTTATTATTGTATATGTAGGAGAAACAGTTCTTAAGAACATTTTGATCCGATAGAACAAAACTTTAGAAGTTGTTTTAAATAATTTTGACTAGTACGTTCTACAAAAAAAACTGAAACATTTCAAGAAGGGAATAAACGAACTAAGTCAAAGGAAAAATCAACAGAAGAAAAATGACTTTAGTCAGAATAAAATGTAAATTACGTAAATCTATTAATGAAATTGAATAAAACGAAAAAAAGTCTTATTGTAAACAACAAACATTTAAAATCAAGTGTTAAGCTGAAGCCAAATGAACTACCAGTCATTCACAGCCAAAGAAAAGTTTTTGTGGAATTGTGTGAACGACCGACGGAGGCACTAATTATTTATTTAAAAAAAAATACCAGCAAAAATATAGATTATCCTAATAAATAGATCAATTTTTTAATAACCACTCAAAAACCTAATGATTCTTTCTTATACAGGTAGGTGTCCAGAAATGTCGTTCATATTTAATTACTTGTTTGCTCCTAGATGGCGCAAAACGCGCCGGTCGTGTTAACGTTACATCGAAGCTTGGTTCAGGGAAAATTAGTTGCCATAGAGCGTTTCACTGGACAACGAGTTTTCTGAGCTCGCGCGTATTATCAAAACAACAATTCGTTTATTACGGCTCGTCATCTTTATAGGGCCGAATATATTTACACGATATAAACGAGGCACCAAGTGTTCATTTAATACAGGATTAACTCTAAATTTACCGTCTACGGGTCGTTCAAGGTCAAGCAGAGGTGCAAACAAACATTGAAGGTGTGCGTCAGTCGGTTAGAGAAAATCCATCCCAATCTATATGGCAGCGAAGTAGACAGTATTATTTTTGCTAAATAAATTTCCAAACACTGTACTATAATGTTATAATAATAAAATTATTATACCTTAAGTCGATGTCTATTAATTATACCTATAAAAATGAACAACAATATTGGACACCTGTTATAATACCGAATATAGCAGAGCCATTAAATAAATTAATTGGTTGCAGTGGCGACTCGTGCGGGAGGGCGCTTGGGCGCTGCCCCTCCAATATTTATCACAGTAAACAATTTGTCAGAGCAAAACACCTTATTTTATTTCCGTGCAGTTTCTTTCCTCTAACTCATTTATTCTTGGTTCTTCTCCTGTATAGGGTTTCAATAACACGAAAACTAAAAAGGAGGAAGGAGAAAGCAACAAAAAATATTCAGCAGCACTAATTTCTTTTACGCCCTCCCACTTTAAAAACCCACGAGTCGCCACTGATTTGTTGATAATACTTTTAAATACCACAAT
Organism: Cosmopolites sordidus; assembly: GCA_031761425.1. Classification (NCBI taxonomy): domain Eukaryota; kingdom Metazoa; phylum Arthropoda; class Insecta; order Coleoptera; family Curculionidae; genus Cosmopolites; species Cosmopolites sordidus. The sequence continues at coordinate 43,823 of JARFXV010002143.1, read as the reverse complement.
GTGATATTTTAAGTAATTTTGAAGGAAAAACTATTTTCTCTCCCATTAACATGAAATATGGTTTCTGGCCAATATACAGGGTGGCCCAACGAGTTGTTAATGTTTGGTTGCGGTGTATAAAATTTGGTAGGAGAGGTAGAAAGGTGGTCTCGGTTTCAGACGATAGTTCGGCTCAGGGAAATTTAGTTACCATGCAGCGCTACAAGGGAGAGGAGCGTTCGTTTTGTGTGCGTGAGTATTACCGCAACAACAATTCCGCCACTATTGCGCGCCGTAGATTTCGACAACATTTCAATTTGCACAAATTTCAGCAATGTCCAAGCCTTCCATTGATTAAGCAAGGTTAAGGTATTAATGTTTGAAAACAATTTCGTACAAATGTCTGCCGCGGCAACTTCTGACAAAGCGCATTCAGTCATTCCAATTTCTAACCACTTTTTCATGGAATTGGAGTCTTATGTCCGCAATTGTTCAAGTTATGTTGGCTTCCAAAGCGTCAGCAGTTGCGGCTTTAGCGGCATAGACCAAATAATTAACATAATCCCAAAGAAAATAATCTCAAGGCATTAAATCACATGAAACTGGTGGTCAATTAACAGGTCCATTTCTCGAAATAATTTTCTCACCGAATTGTTCCCTCAATAAATCGACTATTGCGTTGGCTGCATGACATGTGAAGCTGTCCTATCGTAACCACATCTCCTTCAGATCAATACCATTCAAATTCCGAATTAAATAATCATTGATTATCGCTCTGTAAAGATCCCCATTAACGGTAACGTGCTTTCCAGTTTGATTTTAAAAGAAACACGGCCCAATGATGCCACCGGCGTACAATCCGCAGCATACGGTGCATTTTTTTAGATACAACGGTAATTGTTGGATCATTTGCGAATTTTAAATTGAAGCTCAAAAATGAGCTTCGTTGCTGAACAAAATTTTGCGGCTAAATTCTGGGTCAAGTTGTAATTGACCCAGAATGATGGTCTTGCGGCTTGAGTTCTTGGACAAGCTGGATCTTGTGAGGCATCAGACCAAGATCTTTAAACAACATTTTCGATCTAGTCCCAAGTCAAATTTCCTCCGAACGGAGACGAATTGCATAAATTTGCATTTTCATTAACACTGCCAGAAACAGCGGCGATATTTTCTTCGGAACGTATAGTTTTTGACTTGTTTTTGTTTTAATATCGAGCAGCGTGAAATGCATTCGGAATTTTTCGATAATTCGGCGAATACATCGCTCTATTGAGCGATTATCTACACCAGAAAATTCATGAAGTGCTCTCTAAGTTTGGCGCACAGAACAGTGATTTTGATAATAAATTTCGAGAATTTGTAAGCATTGCTCTGATGTTAAACGTTCAATGATAATTTGCCAGAGTATACTGAATAATTTTGACACTAGAGAAGCGCAAACGTAGAGTGTGTTTGCCAGCGACCTTATCGGAAATTCGGACACACTAAAAACAATCATTCGTTAGTTTGGTAAAAAAAAATAAATTCACAAGTGGCACTTGAAAAAATTCTTGTTCGCCTTCATAATTTATGATATGTCTAAATGCTCTAAAATAAACCCTTGTAAAACAGATACCTGCAATGAGAAATGTTATTGTCACATCCAACGACTTCTGGCATCAAGCACCTACAACTTATTTTGGGGCTTATTAAATAGAAATTAGCTATCCAGCTTATTGCTGGAATTATTTAAAAGGCAGAGAAAAAACAGCCTTTCAGTTAACGAATGCATTATAAAAGTACTTGAGTTTATGGATTGACCTGATATAATTATAATAATACTAAACTAATCTAGTACAAAACAATATTATCACACAATTATATCATACTCTAATCTGTAATTTAATAAGAGAAAAATAATTCTAAAATTGTATAGAATTAAGTACCATTTAAATCACGAGCCTGTATAATTTAACAAATCTATCCGTACGTTTAATTATTATATTGAGAGAAATACGGTTACTTCCTAGTTCCTCCATTACATACCGACACGTTAAAATACGTACCCCGACCGATCGTAACGAAATTTTTAATCAAGACGAACCGTTGCGCGTGGTCGACATACCAATTTTTAAAAATCTCTTTTTGGCTTAGTGTGACCAGCTGGTATGAATGGAGAATTATTAATGACGGTTTTCACACCGCGTCCTCATTTTTCTTACTAAAATTCGTCATTCGATATAAAATTGCGTTTCGCAAGTTGTTTTAGTATTTACGTTTATAAATATATTAATGCCGGAATTAATTTTTTCGATTTTACATGAGGTGGCGTAAGTATTTGTTTTGAAACTATTGTGTTAAGGTATCGACCATAAATTTAAAAATTTTTAAATTTAGTATATGACATTGAGTTCACGTGTAAACATCATATGTTTTTATTTCATTGAAAATATCGAAATTTATACAAAATAAATAGCATTTGTGGGAAGCTTTAATTTTGTATCTGTCATCTGAAGAAAACTGCTGCTCAAAATCAGTTTGCTTGAAGAAGCTTATGGAAAACATGCTCCAACCAAAAAGACTTGTGAAAATTGATTTAAACGTTTCAAAAGTGATGATTTTGATGTGAAAGAAAAAGAACGTCCAGGCCAACCAAAAAAAAATTGAAGAAGGAGAATTGAAAATATTACTCGATGAGGATCCATGTCAAACGCTTGAAGAATTGTCAAAAGCATTAATTGTTGACGTGTACGGCATACGTCGTGTACGTATACACACACTTGGATTCATTCAGAAAGAAGGAAATTGGGTACAGAATGCAATTGACTGAAAGGCAACAAGAAGAGCATTTAACCACATGTGAAATGTTGCTTGAAAGACATAAAAAGAAGTCAATTTTGTATGGAATTGTTACTGTGATGAAAAATGGATTCATTACGACAATCCTAAGCGAAGAAAAACAATAGTTAAGCCAGGAAAACCATCGACATCAACGCGGAAACGAGATATTCATATAAAGAAGCTTATGCTGTGTATCTGGTGGGATCAGAAAGGTGTTGAACCGAACTGAAATGTTTGAAAAGTTTTCAACTGAAATGAACTATTGAAACCGAATGAAACTGTCACTGCTGAACGTTATCGATAACCAACGATCAATTTGAATCGAGCATTGCAAGAAAAACGTCCAGAATGGGCCGAAAGACACACGAACTTGATTTGGCTTCAAACATTGTGAAATAAACGTTACAGTTGCTTGGCTGGAAAGTTTTGTCTCATCAGCTTTATTCACCACAATTGCCCCTTCCTAGTACCATTTGTTTCGATCGATGCAAAGCGGATTATTGGAATAGAACCTCAGAAATTATGAAGAAGCGAAACATTGGGTGGATTCGTGGATCGCTTCTAAAATTATTGAATTCATTCCAATGCAAATGTGGAATCCAAATGCCCCAATCCAATGCCCGAAAAGGTCATAGCTATAGACAGCAACTACTTTAATTGGTCAGGTCTTATCACTGCTTCTGACCAAAACCGCACCAAACAGTGACTTTCTGACGATGAAGAGGTCACTCAGTCACGAGCATTTTCATCGGCCCATATCCAGCAAATATGTTTGTTCACAAACGCATTAAGCAAGAAGTGCTCTTCGTTGGAAAAGATAATTTTTCCCCGAAACTGGAGATCGCCTTCCAACTGCTCTAGAGCCCAATTGGGTTTTTGAATAAAAAATAATTATCGATTTTTTTACTTTATTTTAAAACTTTATCATAAATAGTATTGATAATCGATGCGAAAAACTAAAAAAAAAATTTTGTAATTAACTATAAATGAATTAAAATTTACAAAATTCAAAATAAAATCACGTAAGTACGAAAGCGCCACGATTGGTTGCCATGTTTCCGACGTCATTATGTTAACGTGTTTTAACGTAAGTACTGTCAACGCGAAAGACAAGGCTATAGGTGTTGTGTATATGTTCAATTTAACCGCAGACATTGTATTTGCATCGTGAATGGACGTGTATGCCCAGAACATGTTCTGAGTAAAGCTTATACAGTTACCTTAATTATTAATGAAATACTAAGAAAAGTTGACACTCACTCGCATTAGCTGTCTGTAATGTTAAGGGGAAATATACATTGTGACGTCACTCTCGCTCGGGTTTTTTTCGGGAACTCTCGGTGCCTCATCGGTACTCGGTTTAAAAATTTAGTTTCAATTTAATATAACTTTTTAATTGTAAGGAAAAAATAAAAATAAAAATAGTTTTGTTATAAAACTTTTATATATTTCCATTTATGACAATTTTTTTTAAACCCTAATTCATGAATGGTCGACGCAGTCCATGGTTAATTGACACCATGCACTGAATACAGCAGTCTATGAGTGACATTTACATTACAAACAGTGTTAATGGAAAGTGTTATTGGACAACTCTGTATTTACTGTACTATTTCCAAATACATATCGCCAAACTATTAGTGACAATTTTAAATAATCAGATTAGCAAAAAAGTGGAAATATATTGAATTTATTACTTTTATTTATTATTAATTCAGAGCAATAACATATTTAAATAATCCTAAATTACAAAATGGAGTAAAACTGTTAAATATTTGGTAATGATGCTGATGTTGAACCGGTAATGAACACCTGATCAGGTAATGATCACCTGATACTGAAAATACAGCTTCTCGACGCCGGTGCATACTCTCAACGCACCTTTTTACATTTTCTTTCAGTAGTCGTGCACAATGATGGCAAACCTGTAGCTATTTTTCCAGAAGTTGTCGTTTGTTAATGATAATCGCGATTATTTCGCTTTTCGTCAGTTTCCACAAATTCTCTATTGGGTTCAAATCCAGTAAATTAAATAGCCAAGCAGAATAGATATTGATATTTCTTTCATCCAGGAATGCTTTTACGCTTCTAACTTTATGACGCGATGTTAAATCGTGCACGTATTCTTCAACCATTCAACGATTTGAAGCCCAATCGATTTTCTAAGACTCGTTTGGATTGGCCTCCTTATGCCTTTACGATGTAGAGATCTGTTGCTTATAATGTTTTTGCAGAAATGAGCGTTTGACCTGTAAAATTTGAAAAGTTGCTTCGTAAGAAAAGCAAACCAGTAATATATGAAAATAATTATATAGATTATTGATAGATATTAAAAAATACAAAATTATATTTATTTGATTCCAGTATTCAATTGTCATATTTCTGGAGTTGATTTCGTATTGGTATGTCCAGATCTGTTGAACTTTTCCGTTCAACATACGCTTCAACGTGCCTTTCAACTTGTGTTATTGCATTCAACATTTCTGGCAAGTTCAGTAAATATGGTTTTTTGAAAACGTTAAAAACATTTTATTTTGTAAGTAGCTACTGTTAACTGTGTAATTTCATTTTCATGGATACATCTGACATTGTCATGTTAGCCGGTATGAGTGCTGCTGTGTCAGTGTTGATAAAAGCACGGAAAATAAGGAAAAAATACAGAAAATCTGTATGGACAAAGTAATGTTTAGAATAAAGACTACAATTTCCCACAGGGCAATATATGTATACTAAAAAAAATATTCCTTACACACTCAATTTTCAATTTTATTACTATTTATTTTATTTAATCTAAGAGTCCGTTGTACCGTTAGGTGTAAAACTGACAGTTTACATTTCAGCATGGTGGTATTTCATGAATGTTTACCAGCCATGAGTTCCTGTCCAGTGTTAATTTTCTAGCTTCATTCCAATAAATTTCTCGTTTTTCTGCCGCTTGTTCTTGTTCTTCCCATCTCAGTCTTGGACGTCCAACTTTATTTCTTCCTCTTGTTTTCGCTTCATAGATTTGTTTTGCAAATCTTTCTTCATTCTTTCTTTTCTATTGTCTTTCTTCTATAGCTCTTTCTCTTGCTTTCGCTTTTACCTATTTCGGTATTTCTCTTTTTCCTTGGAATGTTGTTTTTTCCATTATCTTCTATTATTATGCCTAAATACTTATAGTTTTTGACTTGCTCCATTCGAGTCGATCGAGTACAATTTTATGTTTTATTTTTGTGCCTGCAATTACGATTGTTTTGCTTTTGTTGATATATATTTCTATGTTTACGTTTCTTAGCTCTTCATTATATATCGCTAAGTTATGTTGTAGTTTTTCTTCAGAATCTGCCATTAGGACCATATCATCAGTGAACAGTAAATATTGTGCTGTCACTCTTTTAATTTTTTTAAAACCTATTTTTGTATTCTTGCAATTCGTCACACATATTATTTTTACATTCTTACATTATTATTCTTATATTAGTATTCTTGCATTCGTTGCACATCGTCAATAACTACTGAAAATAACAGTGGACTCAGTATGCAGCCCTATCTTAAGACTATTCCTGTTTTAAATTCTATGGATTCATCGTTATGTGTTCTTAATTTATTCTTGTTGTATAAGGCCTTGATAATTTTTATCACCCCCTTTTCTAGTCCTCTTATCTTTAGACTTTTCTAGACATTTCTTCTTTTTAATCTATCTAGTTGTCTAATTTTAAATATCATATCTTGTGTGCTTCTACCCTTTCTAAAACCATGCTGTGTTTCCTTTTATGTTGTTTCCTATTATAATATACCTATTATTCTGGTAAATATTTTTCCAGGTAAACTTCTTAGTGTGATTCCTCTATAGTTTTTACATTTTTTGATATCATCTTTTTTAAATAAGGGCAATATTATAACCATATTTTAGTCTGTTAGTAATTTATTTTCTATTATGATATCGTTTAATACTGACAAACATTCCTCCTTTGCTATCATTTGCTACATTTCATCATTTCTGTGCGATTTCATGGAGTTTACCTTGAACCTGGAGATCGTCAAAATAATAAAATATATTATTTTCAAAATAATATATTTATTTTTGTTCTTAAATATATAATTTAATATATTTATTGAATTTAATAAAATTAAACTACTTTAAATTAAATTTGTAAACTATTGCAAACACTTGCAGATTATATCAAGAAGTTGAAAGCGAAAGTGCAAGATACCCAACATCGGCGGAAGCCGATGCGCTACCTTTGCGTCTCGTCGTGCGTCATAATTTTTCCTTGCGTCCTTGAATGCCTCTCGTTCAACACCGCATGCGTCTTACCTTTCAACAGATGCATGCGTCTTGACGACGAAAATGAGAACAAGTATGAATTACAACCATTTGTAGTTCATTCCAATCGTCTTTTCTTCATTATTTCAGTCAGATTAAGTTTTTCAGACAATTAAGTTTTCTTCAGCTAACCGTCTCTGGGCTGTTCATTTGGAAATTTGTATCCTTTCATGAATCAAAGTAGTAAGAAAAGCGATTTTTTATTTTTAATACAGATGTTCCTGGTTTTTCCGGTCACCACGTGGTATAGTGATCCAATTTCTTCTTTTTCCACAAAGGGTCTGTTTTTAAGGACAGTTCCAAAAATAATTTAGGTCAATTTTTTTCCTTATCCTATTGACCATCGAGTTAGAAACATCTACAACCAATGTTACAACAGCACTGGTACAACAAATAGATAAGATTAATTTCAATAAAAATTTGAAATATTACCTTCCAAATTAAGAGAAGTTATAGAATAATAAATACTGCTCATGATTAGACAAATTGCTACGCTCAGAAGTTATAAATTAAGAACAATAAGATTAACAACGTTGTACAAATTAAAAAAAAAACAATAGTGCCACGCATAAAAATTATGCAAAAAGTACATTTGAACACATTTTTGCCACATAACTACCAATAATAAGTTGGTAACCAATTGTAATTTTATAGAAACTCCAGGACAAATATTAATTTTTAAACTTTTTAAAATATGGATGAACCTGAATTACACAGAAAAATCAAAGAACTATCATTTTTGAAGATCTTCAATAAACCTTCAAGGTAAACTGAAACCTTTTCAGAATGATAATTAAAACAAAATAAATTTGATCATGTTTTTTTCAATTTAATTAAAAATATTGTGCAATATTAGACAAGTTTTTTTTTTATATAATCAACTATATCTAACTTTTCTTTTTTCGTATATATTAAAATATTTTCTGATGTAAAAATAATCAACATAGAATTTAAATAACTTGGATTGGGTTAAAAATAGCAAAAGTTATTTTCTAGATAAAAGCTATAGTTGAACTGTTATAATTGACTGGACAAAAGTAGATAATCTTTCCATTATATATGTATATATGTATGTATGTATATGTATATATGTATGTATGTATATATGTATGTATGTATATGTATATAAATATGTATATATATATATATATATATATATATATATATATATATATATATATATATATATATATATATATATATAATATATATATATATATATATATATATATATATATATATATATATATATATATATATATATATATATATTATATATATATATATATATATATATATATATATTTATATATATATATATATATATATATATATATATATATATATTTTTGACAGAATAATATATATATATATATATATATATATATATATATATATATATATATATATATATATATATATATATATATATATAATAATAATAATTTTTGACAGAAAATGACGGAAACTTATTTGTACATCTTTTATATATATATATATATATATATATATATATATATATATATATATATATATATATATATATATATATATATATATATATATATTTATATATATATATATATATATATATTTATATATATATATATATATATATATATATATATATATATATATATATATATATATATATATATATATATATATAAAAGATGTACAAATAAGTTTCCGTCATTTTCTGTCAAAAATTAGGAATTTATTGTGTTTTTGTATTTGTTTGCTTTCCCTTCTCCTTCTTACTTTTCGTGCTATTGAAACCCTATACAGGAAGTGAACCAGGAAAATTAGTTAAAAGAAAGAAACCGAACGCAAATAAAATATGGTGTTTGTCCCTCACGAGCCGCCCCTGTCACTACTTTTTCCCGTCTTTCTGATAATCGGAAATGGCAATGTCTGGTGAATACGGCGGGTGGGATAGGACTTCCCAATTAAGTGTTTCCAAATAGATTTTTACCGGCGGCGTCAACGGCGTTCAACGTCTCTCGGCTTCAGTTTATATGGAACCCAATTTCTCTGTTTTTCAATGATTTTAAACGATATGAAATTGCTTGTTGAGTCACTTCTAATGTAAGGAAAAGTTCTTTTTGCGTTTCGGACGACTCTTTCTCCAATAATACTTCCAATTCCGTGTCTTCGTACACTTTCGGCCTTCCACTGCGTTCTTTGTCTTCCACGTCAAACTCACCGTTTTTAAATTTTTGAAACCACTCACAATAACTTCTCCCACTTAAAGCAGCCTCACCATATGCTTCTACAAGCAATCGATGCCCCTCAGCTGCAGATTTCTTTAAATTAAAGAAGTAAATCAAAAGTTCCCGCATATGACACTTATTCGGTTCGGCAGAAAACTTGACATTTTCGCACGAAAAAAAAAATGTGATGATGATACGGAGTCACTAACTCTAACCCTCAAGAAATGCAGTTGATAAGGGATAAGGGTGAATTAAAATTGTTTTCCCTTATAAATGGTCAAGAGAAAATTTTATCATCCTCACTACAAATCCCCTACCATAGCCATCTTAAGATGTGAATACTAACAAACATTTAAGCGACTGTAGTCCATCTATGGGTATGCGCCACCCAGTGCTGTTGTTGTGTCAATATTTCGTCAATAAATAAAAATCGTTAAATTTCTTTGCACAAATAGTGTGTTTTTTCCATCTTGGCACAGTTTGTGGTAAGTAAATGAAAAATATTATATTTTTTATATTATTTTTATTAAAAACTTTGATTTTTATTTTTTTAACATTTATTTATCGGTTTCTTTCATTTTCTATTTAGCTCAAAATGAACACGCGTTCTCGTACTCGCTGTGCGTCTGAAGTAGAAGCTACGTTATATGAGGTACATTATATGAGGCTACGTTATATGAGGTAGCTGATATTTTCGACGACAAAGAGAGTGAAAGCAAGACCGAATCGGTCTTTGAAGAGCATCATATCAGTAAACTTTACCTAACTAAATAAATATATTTTTAAAATAAAGCTAAATTATGTAATAAGTATATGAAAGTATATTAAGTCCCCTTTTAAATGCCGTTCGAAGAACGTTTTTATCTATTAATTTCGCCTAGATATGATAGTTTGAATAGAACACCTCATTTTAACATTTTTTTTTTAATTTTTGCTGATTTTTTCGATGGTATTAGGAATACTATTATTTTTTTGAAACATTCTATAGATATAGTCTTTTGCTATACTGACTGAGGTTTAAATTAAACAAAAATATATTAAATTGAATAATTAAATCAAATGATATTAATAATTAAAGACATACGGTGTGACATATCCATGTGCTTCTGAATCGGGAAGCACAAAAGTGATTCTCTTGAGGGTTAAGGTTATGTTGTTACTAGATGACTGTTGTTACAGATTGGCTTACGATATTACGTTTTACATCTGACAATTTCAACATAACCTTTTGGTGGGGTCATCTTTTGTCAAACGGCGGAAACTTATTATATTTCAATTAAACAAAATGTGTGGTAATTTTGCAATATCATCACATCTCCATGCAAACATGTCAACCACAAAAATATGCCCATTATGCTCATTTTTGTTCAATTAAATTTAAGTGCACGTAACCTACATTGTTTGTTTTATAACCATGCTACATTTAATGTGCTTACAAAGTGAATAACAACAAAGCAACATGGAAATGTTAATCAGTCTTTTCAATTAATTTTCGTTCAAGTTTATATTTTTCTTTGAAACGTTGTTAATGTAACAAATTATACCGAAACAGAGCTCGTGTACCTTATTGTCTCGTTAAAACTGAAAACTATTTAATTGATTTAACTATTTGTCTGATTATTATCTGTTACGCAAAACAAATAAACATGGATTAGATGTTTCCTAAATTACCATGTTAAAGCTTATTGCTACAGTTTTACGATATAATTATTGTACACTCACTCATTAGCTTTGCATAACCTTCATTGGGACCATGTGTTTTTAGTGGGACGGAAAAGTACTTTGAACAATACCAAACGTAAATTGTACATGTATTTACATTTTTTTGTTGAAAGTTTGTTAAAAAAAACAAAATATCCTTCAAGCTGCTACGTTTCATATATATAATTAAAATTATTATTACTTACTATATTTTATTATTTAATTGTCGACTGTCTTAAGAGTGATTGGTGGGATAAAACTATATCAAAAAAGAAAAAAAAACAAGATTGCGATGGTTTAATCACCTTATAAGAATGAAGGAAATCGATGCTTTAAGAAATTGTTCCAGTGGGATCTGCCAGGCAGGAGGAAATGTGGAAGGTCTAGAAGGTGAAGATGAAGGCCTAGAATGATATAATTCGCTAAACGATGGAACACAGACTGTTGGGCGGAGATTTGACAAGGGGATTTGTCCAAAGGGATTGGACATGAGGTATTTAACTATATATAAATATATAAGAATCATCATATATAATATATAAAATCCTCCTGAAGAAGTCAGAGACTTTTGACGAAATATAGAGGTATACAGACTGTCCCATAACTTATCCGCCATAGAGCAACTGGTGATAGTAGAGATGAAAATAAGAGGATTTATTCAATAAATGTGTTGGCACATGTTAGTTATTAAAAAGATACAAGGTGTTGAAAGTGAAACTAACTTTTCAAAAAATTGGGATAATTTAAAAACGCTTGAAGATATCAGATTCAAATCGGGGTAGTTGGGTTTTCAAAGGTGACAAATCCGAATTCTGTACTAGTCTGAGCGTAGTTCCTATAGGGTGCTTACTACCCACTTTATGAGGAATTAACTCGCTCATATTTTTTTACCCTATAAAGCTGGGAATATTTTAACTTTAAATAAAGAAGAGTCATACTTTCCATGTAAAAAGATGCCTTGGTTAATATCGATATCTCACGTCATTTGCGAGATATTTGTGTTCGAAAATTCCATTGCACATCTTGTCGATGGCTGAAAAATATGCAATTCACAAAGTGTGCCTTGAAAACGAGGAAAAAACATTAAGTTGTCAAAAATACAACGTTCTTTATTTGAAATAACAATTTTTTGAAATGTACTTCAATAGATGTTGAACCCGTTTACCTCAATACACTTTCGCAGGCTCTTTGTTAAGTGACGCCTCACATTTGAGAAGATATTTTCTTCATTTCTAATAACATTGGCCGCTTGTTGAATTATTTGTAAAATTGTAAAAGTTCGTTTCGTGTATTGATTTCATCATAGTAAACTAAAGACCCTCTGTAATGTATATATATATATATATATATATATATATATATATATATATATATATATATATATATATATATATATATATATATATATATATATATATATAATTTGATATGTTTCTCGACCGTGCAATTTATAGTTTTTTTTTCTTGGGGAAATTGGTTGTTTTCGGGCTTGCGGTCAGCAGTAAAACAAATGTTTAATCGTCTCAATATTTCGGCATTGTTTTGATGACTTCATCAGGAGACTCTAAAATTATTTTTTTCCTTTTATTATTTAATAAACAATGAAATATTATAGAACACCAACATGTTAAAATACAAATTCACATAACAATAAATATATAAACTTACAATTAATGACTATGGTTTAAAACATGTGTATCTAAATAACGTTCTTGAACGATACGGGCCCAACCAGGAATTAACAATCTTTTTTAAACACTAAGGTATTTCAACCTACAACCATCGAAGTTGAAAAGACTGGAGCACTTTCAACACGAACATCCATTGTTTGGTGTTATTTGAGAATATGGCAATAAATACTGCTAAGACCACTCGTATCTGATTTAAAATTCATCGTGGTCTTATTTTGTCTTATATGACACATCTCCAAGAACAGTCTTTTTTTGTAGTTATTCATCTGTTGTATGACTTTTACATTGTCGAAATCCATATTATGTCCAGTGTTGAGGAAATGGTCAACCACAGCACATCTGTTGTTGTGATTACGGCAGTCACTCTTGTGCAATGTCATTCTTTGTTTAAGCCACTGACTGGTCTGTCCTATATAAGACTGTTCACAATCTTTGCAGGTCAGTTTATAAATTACATTTGATTGTAGACCGATTGGAATGGTATCTTTGATTTTGGTGAACAGATTCGCGATCGTTAGTTGATTGTATTGACTGATTTTTATGTGAGGAAAGTCCTTGAATACTTTTGTCACCCCTTGGGATAGACCATTCACTTTTGGGATTTTTTTGTAAACTAATTCTGGCCCGTTGTCTTCTAAAGGGCCATCATAGAATTGTGTGCTGTATATCAATCGTTTCAATATATTTTTCGGGTAACCATTGTTCAGAAACAATTCGTATAGAATTTTTAAATTTTTTTGTAACAGAGTGCTATGGCTGATCCGTGTGATCCTGTTTTTCATTTGGACAATTGTGTTATATTTTTGGTTTCTGGAGTGATTTGAATGGTAGTTGATAAATCTACCTGCCGCAGTGGGTTTCTGGTACCAATCCAAGATTATCTTGTTGTTATGTAATCTTGGTGTTCAATTACCTTGGTGTCCAGAAAAGGTACCGAATTGTCCATCTCTTTTTCTAATGTGAACTGAATGTCTTTATGTATCTTATTGATTCAGTATATATATATATATATATATATATATATATATATATATATATATATATATATATATATATATATATATGTATATATATATATGTATATATATATATATATATATATATATATATATATATATATATACATATATATATATATATATATATATATATATATATATATATATATATATATATATATATATATATATATATATATATATATATATATATATATATATATATATATATATATATATATATATATATATATATATATATATATATATATATATATATATATATATATCATCATCAGCCCGTGTCAATCCACTGCAGGATGAATGTTTCTTCAGCATGCTTTTAACTTTCACGGTCATGGGCTTTCCTCTGCCACTCGAGTCCAATATACTTAATGATGTCACCAGTCTATCGTGCTCTCGATCTTCTTCGCGGACGTGCGATCAAGTGGTATCCACTCCAGGATTGTCTTGGTCCATCTGTCGTCCCATCGCCTCGCTATATGGCTCATCTCCATTTCAATTGCTTTACTCTTCCAATGATGTCACAGACTTTCGTTTGTTCCCTGATTCATACGTAGGGCTTTCTGTCTCGTCTTGTAATATCAAGCATACATCTTTCTTTGTAATACCAAGCATACATCTTCATACTAGTTGTTTACAAGTGTTTACAAGTTTAGAAGTTTAATAATACATCATTCGAAAAGGCATAAATATATATAGATATTTTTGAAACTACGAGGTGACTATTAAATTACAAGACTGACGTTGTAAAACATTTTATTTTGATTTCATATATATTTACTAATTTACCTTCAATATACACTTTTGGTTTGAGAAGCTCATGGTGTTGTGTACCATGAGCATGACTCTTTTGATCCCACCAAATGCACATCATTGTTTTCTTTCCAAAGCGGTTCGGTATTGGGGTCGATGTTGATTGTTGTCCTTGGTCAACCCACGATTTTTTGCGTTTTGGGTTTTTCGAAATATATCCATTTTTCGTCTCCAGTCACGATCCGATGTAAAAAGTCTTTCTTTCATGCCTAAAAAGCATTCATCTGTCTGTTGTTCAGCTGATGTGGTACCCATATTCCTGCCTTCTGGATTTTTTCCAGGGCATGCAGACGTTCACAAATGGTTCGGCGACCAACATTTAACCTCTCTGCCATTTGTTGTTGAGTTTGCATATCGTCTTGCGATAATGTTTGCAATTTGGCATTTTTAAATTGTTCTGGTTGACCTAGGCGTTCTCCATCTTTCAAATCGAAATCACCACTTTTGAATCGTCTAAACCAACGCCCACCAACATCTTGCGTTGGGTGTTGTAAAATAACAAAGCAGAAAAGCGGTACGTGCCCTAAATGCTCTTTATTTGGCTCGAAAATCGACATATTTACCACACGAACAAAATATGACGCGAACTCGAAATCGTTTAAACATTAATGGTGTTTTGAAAGGTACTACCGTAGCTAGAAAATGATATAAGCGATTAGACTGTGAACCGACCCTTGTTTCCCGCGCCATCTATTAAAAAAAATAAGAATTAGTAATCCCTATTCTTGGTAGTTGCCAGCAGGTTTTTCTAAAGGATTTGATATATTTTAAGAATTAAAAATAATTTAAAATATTAATAAAACCATAATTTGCCTTACTAGATTTCTATTAGTTCAGTAGAGTAGATATTCCTGTAATTAAACTTAATCTGAATAGTACACATATATAAAAGACTGAGTTTCTTAATATATATATATATATATATATATATATATATATATATATATATATATATATATATATATATATATATATATATATATATATATTGATATAAAAATACATTAAAATATAGAAATATTAATTGTTACGCCTATGGTTCGCATCTCAAGAGTCACAAGTTATGAAGTAACTTTCCTAGTGGCCCAATTAACTTGCACGTTACTCTCTTTTACGGTCACTTTCGTTTTTCACATCTCGAAAAGAACCTTCGATTGCATCATTTTATCTCGCGTCGCCGTTTGAACTGTTATGTTAGGTTATGTTCGAGTATACGAATATTTTTGTTACGTAACATAGACGGGTTCTTTATGGGATTTGATTGTTTTTAAATGGGCTTACTTTTTTCGGAATTTTGATAAACTATTTGTTAAAACGTCATTTTAACGCTTTAATACTTTACAGGAACGAGCCTTGCGTATCTTTATACACATAAATGTGATAAATGGGTACGCAAACAGTCATATTAAAGCCCCAAACTTGACTCATTGCTTTGGAATTTTGGTAGTTGGTGTCAACAACTTAGAAATTTAATAGTAGATTTGAGCAGTTTTAGTTTGCTTTAATCAATAATAAGTCCCGAATAAGTGTACTGAAATACTCTTTTTTTTTGTGTTCTAGTGTAAACATATATTAATACTTACTATATTGATAATAAAAACAATAATATCAGAAGAAAGGCAAACACACAAAAATATGGTTTGTTGTCTGTTTTGTGGTTGTTACCCGACACAAAAAAAAATCAGGAATAACATTCCATAGGTAAGTGCTTTTAATACAAAATTTGTCAATTATTTAGAAATAAAGATGTATTTTGTTTGAATGAAATTTTAAGGTTATGAAGCCAACAAACCGCCTAGTATGCAAAGGCGTAGTTAAATTGATATTAGGTAAAATAATATAATTATAATGTTATTCAAGGTAGTGATTATTTTTTTTAGAACTTAAGTTTTTAATAATAATTACATATCAACTTGGTAGCTGATTATCCAACAACAAGATACAACTGATTACCCAACCAATTTTTGGAAATGATATGATTTTATGACAGGAGATTTCAATTTCTTAATAACTTTTTGTCGTATTGGCCACATAAAAGACACTTTACTCTTTGAAAAAAAAATTAATGCAAATACATCGTTACATATATTCGGGCTCGTGGTGGAACTAATTGAAACAGATAATTTTTCACCCATATTTCACGTGGGTGCCCTGTTGATTCCTTCAGCCGCTACTAGAAGTCTAGTAAGTATATCCTGAGACCGGTTTCACGCCTTATATCCTTCGTTGGCTGGGTTTGTATCGACGTCTGGGAGCAGACTGATTCGCTGTATCAAATAGTTTCCTCCACGAATCCAACTTCATCTCACTGGGGGTTTGCGATTTCGCCTCGCCTTCCTAAAATGTCCACATAACAATTTCAAGCTTTAATTATTCGTTCAATCTGGTCTCAGACAACGACAACAGTCCGACTAACGAAGGCTATAAAATTTTAAGATTTCTTAGTGGAATTTTACTTTTTTTACAAATTTACTTTTTTTCATGAAGTAATTGTTTTGGAACCGGTCAATTTTAGAAAATAGCATAAATAAAATGGTTTGTTCGAGTGAAAGGCCGTTCATCGATGCAGAACTTGAAGGATTATTACAAGAAAGTGACGATAATTTTTGTGAATTAGATACGGAGTGTGGTGTTATCGATTGAGATCGGGAAAGTATTGATAGTTATGATCGCAATTCGATAATTGAAGATAGTAAAGGTGGCGATAGTGTTAATAAATGTAAAACGAAGATTTTTTTCCTGGTTGTAAACGTGGGGTGGTTGTAAAAACATGTTAATGGGATTGCTGAATCACTAGTTTTTTTTCGATTGCGGGTTAATTGTTAACCTTTTGGCAAGCCCGCCGGTTGGAAGTTACACCGCAGATCTTAGTTTTCTGTATTAATAACAGGTAGCGATAGTGTCCTGATCACACCCGCTGAAGTATTCTCTAATACTTTATATTAGAAATTAATGTTTAATAAACACAAATATTTATTTTTCGGCAAAAATTATTATTTTTATTCAAAATAGTCGCCTTGCGCATCAATACCACGTTTTGCAAGGTCAATTAGGTTAACGAATTAATTTTTGAGCTCAGTTAAAGATATGTCCTTCAGGATGGCGGTTGACGCCTTTTGAATGGCTTCATTGTCGACATAACTCTCTCCTTTTGATTTGGCGAGTATGTTGAATGATTGATGGTTAAAATGCTACTTTTAGGCAAAAAATCAGTGATGAGCATCGAGCGATGGAACGACACATTATCGTGCAACAAGCGCCAGCTGCCTTGTTGATGGTATTGTGACTATATATGACGAATATGTGACAACAGACGCTTCATGACACCACAATAAAACACATCATTGATCGTTTGACCAGGTGGAACAAATTCCTTGTGCACAATTTCCTCCGAATCGTAGACACCAATCAACATTGTTTTATTTTAAATATAAGGAAGGAAATATAAGGAATATAAGGAAGCAATGATGCAAGTTATGTCTACTTGATCGTACTAATTATCAATATATAATAATTAATTAATCATATATATTAATACTGTTTTGATTTTTGACTTCTCGAGGCGGTTTTTCTTCAGATTTGGCTCGCTCAGGTGCTTCCATTCGGCACTTTGACGCTTCGTTTCTGGATCATATTGAAAACACCACGTCTCATTACCAGTAACAATTCTGTACTTGAAGTTTTTGTCCTTGTTCGACTCTTTAATCAGGTCCCTTGCAATGTTGGAATCGCAGCAGTTTTTGGTAGTCAGTCAATTTGGGTTGAACGAAAAAGTCCCAAATGATCGGTCAAAATGCGATTAATTGAATCGTTGGACATGTTCAATTCCATTTCCATGTATCGCAATAAAGATTTCGGATAATTTTTTATAAATTCACGCACAATTTCAATGTTACTTTGAGTAACAACGGAATTTTTCGAACCAGGATATTCGTCGTCCTTGACGTCCTCACAACCACCTTTGAATCGTTTAAACCACTCATGGACTCTGCCACAGGATAAACAATCCTCACCATACACTTGTTTCATTAATTGAAACGTTTCGGCTAATTTTTTGACCGATGGTATAAACACACTGACACTTTAAGCGTGATAACTTGGCTTCTAATGCTCTGAATGTCATGAAATTGTCAGAACGTCAGTGAAGGACGTCTGTCAAAATATGGAGCTACTAGAAATAGCATTTTTAAAAAGTCCTGTTTTCCGAAAGACGCGCCTTGTATAAATCTTGGAAATTGATGGCGGAGAAGGAGGTGGGGCCACTATGCTTAATTTTCCATTTGATCAAAATATGCGCTCTAAATGCAAATATCATTTATAATTGCAATAATATTTTTCACTAGTAACATTAGAATCATTGGGTCACTTGGTTTTATAAATATTAACTAATGTTTTTTTTTAACTATTATCAATATATTGATCAAAAATATTTAATTTATTGGTTTAACTTTTTATTATAGGGTTATGTCAGCAAGATAATTTAGTGCCTGGACCATGTAGAAAGTTATATGTTATTACATATAACTTTCTACCATATAATGTTATTACAGATGCCTCGAAGATTATTGCCCACAAATCAGGTCAACTTTTATTAAAACTATAATGATTTAATTAATTACTTTTTTAGGTGTTTACAGAAAATGAACATTATTCTGTCAAGTAGATGTAACGCGTGCTGCTAATTTTTCACCAAACATAACGATACTCTACAGAATATCAAAAAATTGGGGTGGAAATTAGTAGTTTGGAGAAAGATAGCATCATAATTATCCATAAAAAAATAGAAATTAAAAATGTGGTGAGGATGTGTACGCAAATATTTAGTCATACAGTTGAATAACTTCTAAGGTCAATTTCAAAGTTATGTTGTTAAAAATGTCATAAAAAAATCATAAATGCATTAAAAAATCTTTGAATTACTATTACAGTTTATTGTTCGGATACTCGAGATAATTTTAATTCACCACCAGAATCAGAATATACAGAGATGTAATTTTATTCACACTTCAAAAATTAATTCCGAGCTTCAATATCACGAAATATTCCATAGTTTTAGCAGAGAAAACATTGATATTTCCAGTCACAAAGACCCATCAGAAGTCTTGGCTCGAAGCCAAGAAAATTGTTGAATCAATGTATTTTTTTTCCAACAGATATTATTTTTCAATTTCAGATCATACGTTCATTGGGTTTTACAATACCTAGCATTTCTTCATTACATAATGATTTTTTGAGACAAAAAATATGTAGTTTGTTTTTAACTTCCGCATACAAATTGGATTTATTGGTTTTTTAAGTTATAAAGTTATAAAGTCAATTTGCGCACAAGTCTAAATCTGTGTGTTAATAGTCTGGAGTGTCTCAATAGTCCGTCATGGAACGTTTAACATCAGAGCAACGTCTGCAAATTGTCGAAATTTGTTATCAAAATCAGTGTTCTGTGCGCCAAACTTATAGAGCACTTTGTGAACTTGAACTTCGTGATTTATTAGCCGAATTATAGACAAATTCCAAACGCACTTCATGCTGCTCGATATTAAAACAAAAAGACGACAAAAAACTGTTCGTTCCGAAGAAAATATCGCTGCTGTTGCTGGCAGTGTTGATAAAGATCCAAATTTATCAATTCGTCTCCGTTCGCAGGAAGTTGGGCTTTGTAATTGGTCTACGTGGATTATTTAACGTCGAATTTAAATGGTATTGATCAGGAGGAGATGTGGTTCCAAAAGGGCGGCTCCATATGTCATACAGCCATATGTCAAACGCAACAATCGATTAATTGAGGGAACAATTCGATGAGAAAATCATTTCGAGAAAAATGATTACTTAACGCCGAAGCTCTTCCTAATCGAATGATGGCAGTTACAGTGCCCTATCTTTTTGTCCCTGGCCATATATATAGATATAAATTTCATTTAGTTTAGTTTTTGTCCCAAATATTTGATATAATGATAAGGTGATTAACAAAACAAGAAATTTGTAAGGTACGATATCTTCGTATGAGATATTAATAAATAAGGTATGTTAAATTTGCTGCCATTACAACCGGTAAAGAAGATTTCTAAAATAGCAAAAAAGAACCAATACAATATACAATAGGTTAAGATAATATATAAGAAGGTATTCCAATTCTGCAAAGGACAATGGGAAATGTGTCAAGTGGTTGCTCCAACTCAGGCCTATCCAAGGCATCAATTTAAACTTTTTATGAGGTTTCGACTTAACAGTTTGGGGTTCAAATCCTCACCATTGTTTTTTTTGTTCAAATATAGTATTAAAATTATTCTGTTATTAATTTCTGACAATTATTAAGTTGCAACTTATTTTTTCGGTCTCTAGTGCTAAATAATTAGTAATATTAAAAAAAAATATATACGTCGTATATCATACATATTTGTTTTTTTAATTGAAAAAGCGTGCAATAACTCTAATTATATAATTTATTCCGAAATTATAAAAAATACAATATCATTAAAGAATCAATATACTTGTCAAAAAAACAATAAATTGAATATATTCAGTCCCGAACTCTTCTAGTTGAAGTTCGTATGTATGTACTTTAAGAGCTGTAAACGCTATTCTTAGCTAAAGATATAAAGCACAATCAGGTAATCAACATATCGTCGTTTACATTTCTCGAAGTGCATACATGCGAACTAAAACCGCTCAAAAATAAATAAATATTCAATTTATTGTTTTTTTTACAAGTATATTGATTCTTTAATGTTACTGTCTTTTTTATATTTTCTGAATAAATTATAATATAATAATTTATATTATAATTTATTATATAATTATAATTTAAATTATAATAATTAGAATTATTGCAGGCTTTTTCAATTAAAAAACAAATGTGTATGGTATAATTATAATATAAATTATATTTATTGGAATTATTGCAGGCTTTTTCAATTAAAAAACAAATGTGTATAGTGAATGACGCACATTTTTTATTTTATTAATTATTTAACACTAGAGACTGAAAAAATAACTTATAATTAATAATTATCAGAAATTAATAACATAATAATTTTAATACAATTTTTGAAAAAAAAATATAGCAATGGTGATTTGAACCCCAAACTGCTAAGTTGGCACGCATAAAAAGTTTAAATTGATGCTTTAGATATGCGTGAGATGGTGCCACCGCTTGACATATTTCCCATCGTCCCTTGTAGAATTGGAATACTTTCTATATATTGTCTTACAATAGGTATCTGTAAGCTTCAACTTAGTTTAATTCACAGCGTAGGTGGTGGGCCTAAACAATGTTTTCATTGCGTATATGACTTTTTCCAGTCTAATCTCTCCTCAATCCATGGACATTGATTTTAAAATTGCCATCTAAGTTTTATAAAAGGTAAGAAAATAGATAAATAAATTATAACATTTATTTAGATTTACTCGATGGTAGTAGATAACAAAGATATTTGTACTCTAGATATCATCAACCAATAAAATTGAAGCCTAGAATTAAATTTTTTGGGAAGAAAACTGTAACGCTGACCACTCTAAAGTCTAACATTGGACGATCTGGTGATAGATGTCGCATGCGACACCTCCCGTACCCGTTCAAACTAATTTGCAAATGTTACATGATGGATAAAAGCAAAACGGGTTTTCTATCAAAATGCCTTCTAGTGTATACAAAATCTATTATGATAAAACTGAACATCATTCAGACTAACTTACAGTATTAGAAATTAGATAAGAAAAGTCAACAGTCGAGCAGAAGACAACATAATTCAAAATTTAATATTCATGTTTACACCCACACAAGCGCTATTAACTTTTGAATGCGGTTCTTGTAAAGGATGACAACCACATTTTTCGATTTTCGAATTTCAAACTATATATAAACCTCTCAAGAAGGATCTATAATGGTTTCTAGGCAGAATGTCAAAAGAATTTATTTTGAAAAATGCGATACGTGTCTTCCTTAAAAGAAATAACAATATCTTACATTTCACTTTTGCCTACGTGATAAATATTTTATTCAGCTATTGCATTAATGTTTTATTTGTGTGAAAGTTTAGACTGTATTAACTGTTTCTAATTAACTATAATAATTGTTTCAAATAAATATCTAAAATATTTCACTGATGTTTATATGCACAGTCAGTTAGTAATATGTTTTTGATACTTAGAGGCTTTGTACTTGGTCAGGACAAAAATGTATTTGCGTCAATAACCATTGGTGTCTATAAGTACCTGAAATCTCAGTCTAACTTTGAAAGTTGATGAAGCAAACGATAGAGCCCTCCAAATTCGAATAATATAGCTATAGCCTGTACAAAACTAAAACAGTTGCACGTCTTCGATGACGCTATTGAAGAACAGCAGAAATATTACTATATAAATTAAATAATCAAATGGAATGTATTCAATAAGTTTCAAATTTAGAGCTGGATTCGGTTGGCATCATATGCGACATTTTCGAATTTCAAATTTTTCTTGTTGATATTTCTTGACACGTTTGGAGTTTATCCCATTTGTATCTGAACGTTTCATTTTTTACCTTACGATCGAAAACAGTTCTTTTAAGAACTGCAACAGTGTAATCATTGTCAGAATCGCGCATGTAAAATGCCAGATCATTTAAATAGTCGTTGTCAAGAGTTTGTAGCATCTCTGATACATTATTTTGAACAAAAAAGAGACAATAATGGTGCATTGTTACCCTTTGCGGCTGTTAGAGAGGTATGTTAAGTTAATTGCTTATAATAATTGGATATGTTTAGTTTAAGTCATATATGTCCACTGTAGTACTATTTCACAAAAAGCAAAAAACAATGAAGTTTTAAAATCGCCTAGAAAGCGTAGCTTAACTAAAAGGGCTACCAATACTGCAGCTTTGGATATAAGTTCTATTCGTGACAACATTTATATCGTGTATGAACACAGTAAGTATTCGTAACCTAAAAGACTGTTCTTAAATCCATATGTAGTTTATACGTAGGCACTCACGGTTTAATTTTCAGGACAGCATGCAACTTTGAATTCCTTACATGAGTAATTAAAAAAGAAACAACTGTTTGACAGATGCCGTATGTCGTTGTGCAACGTATTGAAAGAAGTAGGTTTTAAATGGAAAAAAGATGATCCAAGACGAGGGCTTATGGAACTTTTTAATGTTGCCCTAAAACGTATAGATTTTTTGAGAGGTTATATGAAGGAAAGAAAAAAGCCTTGTACAAATTTGTTTTCTTAGATGAAACCTAGATTTTTCAAAATGGTACTATAAGTCATTCATGGCGAGATAAGAACAATAGTTGATGGTAAAATGTAAGTTACATAAATATGCAAAAAAATATGAAAAGTTTTGATTGATTTTTTTTATTTTAGATACTTCATACTTTATGCTGGCAGTTAAAATGGATTTATTGAGGGTGCAGAGACCATATTTTCATAAAAAAATGAGCTTACTGATACCATGGTGAAATGAATCAGGAACATTTCTTGAAATAGTTTGAAAACCAATTATTAAAAAAACTTAAGTGAGCCATCTTTAATTTTTATGGATAATGCTCCATATCATAGCATGTTATTAAACAAGATACCATCATTGGTGTCTATAAGTATCTGACATCTCACAGTCTAGGTTTGAAAGTTGATAAAGCAAGCGGTAGAGCCCTCCAAATTCGAATAGTATAGCTATAGCTATATATTTCGTGGAGTAAAGCAAGTGGACTTTACATTGGTAAACTAATAATAATATAGCATTTTCAATTCAAACTATTAAGAATTATAGCAGAATACGTACCACAAACAAATTTATAATTTTGATATATTTCCTAAGTGGATACTTTTCAGAAATAAACCAGCACAGAAATATTTAGTAGACAACTTAGCAGAACAATATGGGCACAAAGTTTTACGCATTCCCTCATACCAATGCATTTTCAATCCAATTGAACTTATATGGAGAATTGTAAAAAATTACTATAATAAACACATGGGTAGAAATGGCAATACACAGCAAGACTGTATAAACATGTGGCGTGAGGAAGTTCACACTGTTACTCCTGAGATATGGAAGAATACGATCAAGCATACAGAAAATGAAATAACGAAATAGTATGACAGAGGGCATATACTTGGTCGAAAAGAAGTTCTTCCGTTAATTATAAATACTGCAGATGATAGCAGTGGTTACAGACAGTACTTTTCAGATACTGATTCATGAAAATAAGTGCATGCAGATATTTCATTGTTTTTTCTGTTTAGTACTTGTATATAATATATTTCAATAAATGTCATTGGTAATCATATAATCTTTTTATTTTAATAACTATTCAAATATTAAAAAATGCTGTCGATGGTTTTTGAACGAAGCATTTTACATGTACTGAATCTATCTAGATCTACCAAATCGACGACACTTGCAAGACTTTCAACATTTATTATAGATTTGTTAGTTACTTTGTAATTTTTATTTAATTTAGGGCTGATTTTTTTTTATTGTTATTATGTAATTATTGTTATGTTTAATCCCAATCTGGCAACAGGGTAGTCAAAATGTTGATCTCACGTGCTTAATGACGTGCAACTGTTTTTATTTTGTACGAGCTATATGTATTATACAGAGTGTAAGGAAAATAACTTTTGTAAATTGAACCAACGATTCTTTACATAATTTTGAGTAAAAAGTTTCCTTAGAACACGTATCCAATCTTAAAACACGTACCCATTTCCGTGGAAAACACTATTTTATTTTCCTTACAATTGACGACGTCCTCCATTGTTAGGAAAATTCAGTTTTTTGTTTCATTGTTCTCTTAGGGCATTATTTGAAAATAAAATGTGACATTTTTATAGCCATTTATTCTATACGTTTCAGCATAAATTTGATTTATTTTTTACAAAAAAAAGGAAAAACTTACACATTAATGGCGTTTCATGTCAAAATTGAAATTACTAGCACTAATTTTTCACAGCATAACACGTTTTAAACGATTCACGTCATATTAATAAAACACATGATTGTTTTATTAAATTAAATGTTCTAAATAACCATCATTTGACTCTATGCAAGCGTAGCACTGTTCTAACCTATTTTTCAGAACACGTTGAAAAAGTTCTGGTACATTTCTAGGCTGCTTCTCCAGAAAATAAGAAGCATATTGTTATAGTCGTGTACAGAATACAATTTTGATTTTAAATGGATTTTAAATATATACACTGGAATAATTTTTGTTAACGAACACATGATCCCCATGTGTTGTTAGTGTTCCCATGTGTTCCAATTAGTCAAGACGGCGTTGGTTCTCCCATTTTTTGGCTGATTCATAATTTAATAAAAAAAAGTTTTAACAATGTTCATTAGTTTATTCGTTAAAAAATAACTGTTAATTAGTTTCCAAATTTACATTTACACATTTGCTTAAAATGATAATTTGTCGATTTAATTGCTTTGCAATTTTTTTTTGTGGAAACCCTCAGGTTTTTGACTCTTGCTGTAAGGAACTTTTTCTTTCAAATGATATGAAGAAGTGTTGGATACATTTACGAAAGTTATTTCTTATATCCTATATATAATAGCTAGCTTCTCTAGATAACGGTGTCAAAGTGAGTGTGTTCCATCTAAGAAGTTTATACGAGGACAAAGTGAACAGTCAGATACTTTTCCGATAAGTAACTTCTTTTCTACTAATGGTTAAATGAATTTCAATCTTCTACTGGATTCATAAGGGGTTTGCTGTGTTTTGATGTGGCTGAATCAGCACGAGTTACTCTCCGCGCTCAAAACGTCTCGTTGAGGACACTATCTTAGGAAATGGTTAACAAAATCTATGACATCGTGTTGGCTGATTGAAGAGTGAATGTTAGAAATACTGTTGACATCCTGTAGAAGTATTTGGACACGAAAAAGCCATAAGTGTAATGGGTGCTACATTTCCTCACTGAGGGCCAAAAATGGAATGTATTGATCACTTCACAGCGGTGTTTAGACATATATAAGAGCAACCCGACGATTCCTGACTGTTCGTCAATACACACTAAATACGAAGAGACAGTCAAAATATTGGGTTTTAGCCGATGAACGTGCCCTGAGGACGACGAAGACGCGTCCGTCGACCGGAAAGGTCATGGCCACTATCTTCTGGGATTCGCAAGGTATTATCTTCATCGACAATATTGAAAAGAGAAAGACCATCACAGGAGAGTATTCTGCTGCATTATTGGCCAAATTTCACGAAGAGTACTTAAAAAAGGCCTCATTTGGCGAGCAGAAAAGTACTGCTTTACCATGACAATATACCCGTCTATTGGTCCGCCGTTGCAACAGCGAAATTGGACAATTTGCGCTACGACCCCCTCCGACTTCTTTCTATATCCAAACAAGAAGCAATGACTGGCTGGAAAGAAATCACACCAAATAGAGATCATACCGCCGAAACAGGGGCGTCGAAACAAGTCGTATTTTTGGAAGGAAAAAGTTGGAAACTTGATGGGTGAGGTATATCGAATTAAAACGAGAATATATTAAAAATTATATCGATTTTCGATCAAAAAAACAATATTTCATTTAACAAGTATTTGACTTGTCACTCCTGTTAAATCTATTTCACTTTTACATTTAATGTTTAAAATTCTTCATTATGTAATAAACATAATTTTCACCAATTGGTTTCAGAAATAACATAAGAGCAATAAAAAATAATGAAACCTGTTATATGTATATTTCAAGTGCTAATACAATATCTTATATTTTTCACTGTGGAGAAAGTTTGTAATCTTTTTAGTTGAAACATATAAATGAAATCCAGATAAAAAAAAACAACAACACAATGCTTTATTACAATTGTGTTCTTAATTAACAATAGAACATTATGAAATTTAACTTTACATTTTTAAACTAAGGTTTTTAATCTATACATTAAATCTAAACTTTGTCAAAATGGTCACCTATACAGTGGCGGCTCGTGAGGGAGTGCGTTGGGGCGCCGCCCCTCCAGTACCATATTTTATTTCCGTTCAGTTTCTTTCCTTTAACTCATTTTCCTGGTTCACCTTCTGTATAGGGTTTCAATAGCGCGAAAAGTAAGAAGGAGGAAGGAGAAAGAAAAAAAATCTTCAGCAACAGTATTTTCTTCTACACCCTCCCACTTTAAAAATCCACGAGCCGCCACTGCACCTATGTTTCTTATAACCTCTTGATATATTCTAGATTTTTTATGAATTAATTTATCGAAATATACGACGTTTAACATTTTCTGTTCATTTTGTAGGTAATCTCGCAATTGTATAGAATTTGAAGGTGAACAATGTTTGAATCTTACTTATTTCGTCGCAAACTAATTCGGTAGGACAAAGATGGAATGATTGGGATAACCATTTCATAATTTGTAATATGTTATTTGTTCTTTTTTTTGTTTCAGAAATCCTTGACACGGTTCAGACTTCAATTGTGGACAGTAATATTAAGACTACAAGGTAATAGCGTACTCTTAGAAAAATGTTAAATACATTTTTGGGTATGTTCAGACTTGTAATGCCCCTTCGTTTCGTAACAACCACATACATGTTCTTCTATTGGATCGAAATATTTGAAATTTTGATTCATCGTTCTAGTCTATTTTAATCACTTCTGACTATATTTCGTACATAGTGTCGACTTTTTGCGGTCACACATTTTTTAAAGCCATTACATATTAAAATCTTGTAATAATCGAAATCGACATTGGATGAAATAATACTATGGGAGCATCGTCAGATTACTGTGTTCAGCTCAAGGAAAATTAAAAACAACTTGGATATTATGTATTGGTTCTTTCGTCACTGTTACTGTGATGTTTTGATTGTCAATCGTTCTTGCTTTGTTGAGGATTTGGGTCGTCCAGATGTTTTGTCCATCTTAATTTATTAGTTTTCTGTTTCCAGCATTTTTTGTTTTCCGATTTTTTGTCATGATTTACGAAGTATAGAATATAGTGTTACATTAAATTTTCAACTTGTATGCGATTTGCTATTCATTATATTCTTGCGTCATTAATAGGTATTTCGGTAATATATTTGTTGGTATAGACTAATGACGTTTATGGCGTTTTGGAGGGTAATCAAAAGCCAGTTCATTATTGTCACAGTGCAAAAAATATAGTTTTTTATAGCTTTGAATATGTGGAATTATGTGCCAGAAAAAGACGGCTGCTGAAAGTTATCGGTTGTTGATTGAAGCTTATGGTTAATATGCTCTAATCCAAAAAAACTTGTGAACGATGGTTTAAACGCTTTAAAAATGTTGATTTTATTTTAATATAAAAGACAAGGAGTCCAGAACAGTCGAAAATGTAGATTTGCAAGCACTAACTTTGCTTTTGTTTCAGACGTTTGACAATCAAGAAATAGATCTTTTAAATAAAGGCTTCAATTTTTTGCTTTGGCAGTTTGTTTCTGAATGTCCCGATTCCACATACCTTGAAATACCCGAGGGAGTTACTCGAGTTAAACAGTTTTAATAACAATATTGTTTCTGAGTACATCTCCTTAACAAGATTATGTATGAAGCAAAATTGTTTTCCGCTTAATAATAGGTTTTATGAACGGTAATGGGTAATGCTCTGTCATCTTTTTATCCAACTTATTCATGAGTAAATTTGAAACCGAGGCGAAGGATGAATTCAGTTACTGTCCAAAGGTATGGTTAAGGTATGTGGATGAGGTTTTTGCAATTTTCGATTCTGAAAATGAAAACTTAGATGATTTTATTAAGAACTTAAATAGTAAATCCCAAAATATAGTATTCACGCATGATTTGAAAACAATGATAGATGACTATTTCTGGATGTTTTAACAGTAGAAACAATAAAAATAGGTTCAATTTTGATATTTTTAGAAAAAAACACTACCACTTCGAGATAAATTCCAACGATTCGAATAATAGCTTCAAAAATAAGATGGCTAGCTTAATTTTATCCGAAGTGAACGGTTATAATAAGAATATTGTAGATAAATTACTTAGAAAACATAAGTTTAGAAAATTATTGAAAGAATCTTCGACTTTTTGAAAAGATCAGAATAAAAATAAAGTTATGGTAATATCATTTGATGCTCGATTAACACGAGGGTTAGACAAGATTTTCAAAAAGTGGACATTAAGGTCGTGGACAAACAACATAATAAGAGAAGTCCTTGGTAATCCAAAGGATCAAGTAGATTAACATGAAAAGTCGGAGATTTACGAGATTAGTTGTCAAGATTGTGATCGAAGGTATATTGGGTGAACTAAAAGATTCATATTAACGCCATATAAAGAACACGTTGACCACATTAGATATGAGAGAAATGAAAAATCTTGTGTTACCCAACATGCAATCGAACATGACCACAATGTAGATATTAGTAATTCAAGACTGGTTAAAAGTGTAAATAACAATAGAGCTTTGGATGCGTATGAAAGCATTCAAATAGAAAAATGTAAGAAAACCATGAAAAAGTAATCTTCCCGGTATTATATAAATTGAACATAGTTTAGTCTTAGAATTAGATTAAATCTCCTGATGATACTAACATGGTTAGCGAAACATGAATTGAACTAATGAACTAATTTTGAATGAATGAATTATGAACCTACTAAATAAATTAAAAAAATTGTTTTAAAACAATCTCGCTTTCATTTTTAGCTATTACTAATGTATTTATTACATTTTTGTTAAATGTTTAGCCATTGCTTGTTATAAACAACTACGCATTATAAACGAATGCAATATGTATTAGACGCGAAATATACTTTCAAATCTCTATTATGTATGATATAATAAATAGAGCACCCATTTCAATTTAAATAACTATATAATAAATTCTATTCAATAGTCAGAATTACGCTATTTCTTATTATAAATTAATACATTTCGAATTGGGGTGTTTTTGAAGGTTATATACATTTTTTTGATATAAAAATGTATAGTTTCGAGAATGAAATATATATTTCGCCACCCTACTTAGTTAATGGTTAATCATCAAAACTATGAGAAATTTCATTGAAGAACTTCACTTTTAAATAAAATAGTATGATTCAGGTTACTATGCTATTTATTCAGGTCACTATCACCTAAGAAGAAGCAGTATCGAATTTTGGATTGCATCATCGAATCACCGAATGTTATAGGAACAGGTTCGTCGTAAGGTTCGATTCGTTCAGAAATTTATTTGCATATACACATGACGTTTCCTCGAATTAAATTTAATTATTTAATAATATTACCGTGACAAATGATGAGTTGCGTGATTGTTAAATAACAATTTATTGCAAAATATCCTTATTGCAGTATATTAAAACGACCTATTTTTTCTACTTAATAAAACTCATTGTAGGAATGGATAATATTATCTCAATTTTCTCTTATTGGGTATTAAATATAACTATAAGTAAATCAATCACTCAAATAAGTGACTCGTTTTTACAATTACAATATATATTTATACGTGAAGCAAAAACTGTTACCAATCTTCAGTTATATGAAGAAATATTGGGTTGTAAGGAGTGGGGCAAGTATCAAGCTTTAATTACACTGACTTTCATTGAAAATGTTTCGGCCTCAAAAATAGTTGATTCTCATACATTTCCACCTTCTGAATTAAAAAATCACCATAAAAATGATCGATTGGCTCTTGTCTTGGAGGTACAGTCACATTCCATTTTTTATAGTTCACATTTTCAGTTTGGGGAAAAGTTTGTTTTCGGGAGTTGTCACACCTGTCAACTGACACAACACAACGTTCTCCAGCTGTTTGTAGGTTATAAATATAATTACTGTTGCTGTCACTGAGTTTCATATTGTTTCTGTTGTAATTAGTGCAGAATTTATGGTTTTGAGTTTCTGGTTCTACTTGAAATAATGTTGTTGTTACATTTGTGGTGAAATAAGATTCTCGTCGCAGAAATGCAATCTGACGCCTAAAGGTGGGGGACCTGGATAAGTCATGGGATCCACATATATGTTGCAACTCTTATTCCGTTATGCTATGAGAATGGGTGAAAAATAAAAAACGATCTATGACTTTTGCCGTGAATATGGTTTAGTGGAAGCCTACAAACCATACAGATAACTGCAATGAAGGAAAGAGGAACAATTCAATACCCGAATCTTCCATCGGCTATTTGACCTATTCCATATTCAGATAGTTTACCAGTTCCTACTCCACCCCCAAAATTATGAGCTTGAAGTCGAAAATAAAGACAGTATGGAAGAAGAAGAACCCAACAAGCCTTACACAACCCATGACACCGATTTTTCGTTTCTAGTGGTGGAGCTGTCAGTGATAAACACGGAGAAAGATTCCATCAGGATAATTCTGCTATGGAACAAATATATCAGGGCCATTGGAATGAAGCAATGCTTGCAGATTAGTGTTGGTCTGTGTGAAGTGATGCTTCGGAAATCACAAGAGGCAACCTAAAAGAAAACGATCTCGTGAAGGCACCCTAATATTCTTTTCAGACCCAACAACCTGCCAGGTCTTCTCCCATCAATTTTGAACACTTAGGATGTAACTGTCATTAAAAAAAATTCAAATGGACTTTTGTTGATATTTCTAGTTAAAATGTATTGTTTTCTCTTAATTTGTTAAAAACCACCAATTGTATATAACAGAAACTAGACCGAATAACATTTTTTCTTTATCATTATCATCAGTATTTCATTGCATTATCATCAGTATTATCAGTATTTCATGAATTTTTACCCTCCATGAGTTCCTCTCCAGTACTAATTTTCTAGCCTCATTCCAATAAATTCTTCGTTTTTCTGACGCTTGTCGAACTTGTTTTTCCCGTCTCAGTCATAGACGTCCAACTTAATTTTTTCCTCGTGTTTTTGCTTCACAGATTGGTTTTTTAATCTCTCTACATTCATTCTGTGGATGTGTTCTAGCCAACTCAGTTGTCTTTCTTCTATAGCTCCTTCTATTGATTCCGTTTCCAGTTTTTCCATTACTGTCGTATTTCCCACTCTATCCCTTCTTGTAATGTCCTTTATTTTGCCTAATAACCTCATTTCTGCACCTGTAATTCTACTTTTGTTTCTCTTTGTTAAGGTCCAAGATTCGCTGCCGTATATCATTGATGGGCTCAGTTCTTTCTGATACATTTCTTCTTTCAGATTCATTTTTCTAGGAATGTTGTTTTCAAGGTGTTGTATCGTTTGCCTGTTTTTCTTATTTTTTCGTTCATTTCACCGTCCATTTTTCCATTATCCCCTATTATTGTACCTAAATACTTATAGTCTTTGACTTGCTCCATTACCTCCCCATCGAGTACAATTTTATGTTTTATTTTTGTGCTTGCAATTACCATCGTTTTGCTTTTGTCGATATTTATTGCCACGTTTACTTTTCTTAGCTCTTCACTATATATTGCTGAGATATGTTGTAGTTTTTCTTCAAAATCTACAATTAGAACCACAATTTTTCTAAAACCTATTTTTGTATTCTTGCAATTTGCTTTGATATTTTTTACAACATCGTCAATAACTACTGAAAATAACAGTGTCAGTACGCAGCCGTGTCTTAGGGGTATTCCTGTCTCAAATTATGTGAAATCATCGTTATGCGTTCTTACTTTATTCTTGTTCCTGTTGTATACGGTTTTTCACTAAGGGCGGGTCGAGGTTGAAATCGAATAAAACAAATTGTGCCTGAGGTATTAACAAAATAATTTTTTTATTTAGAAGGCCCATGTATGCCATTACAAGTGGAATATAACATCGTTCAAATGTCCGCCGCAGCTACTATCGGCACTCCCGCTGGCAAGGATCCGAGTGGTCCAATTTTCAGTGACTTTTCCGCATAGATCCAGATGAATTTGAGCAATGGTCTGTGTTATGTTGACTTAAGGGCATCAGCCGATTGCGGCTTATTGGTATAGACCTGCGACTTCAGAAAACCCCACAAGTCTAGCGGGGTCAAATCGCACGATCTTGGTGGCTAATTTACGTCACCTCTGCGAGAGATAACCATACCCTCAAATCGTTCATGCAGGATATCGTGGCATATGCTGTGTGGCACATAGCGCCGTCCTGCTGGGACTGCCACATGTCGTCCGCGTCCATATCGTTCAATCTGGTCCAAAAGAAATCGGTTATCATCGTTTTGTAGCGCTCGCCGTTGACGGTGATGGGCTCACCAACGTCGTTGTCGAAACAGTAAGGACCAAACGCCGGCCCAAAAGTAGCACCAAAAAGGAACTTTTTGTGGATGAACTGATATCTGGTGAATCTCGTATGTGTTGGCGTCGTCCCATATACGGCTTTATGCTTGTTAATATAGCCAATCATTAATTCTTCTATTGGAACCTTTGGTGTGGAATACTAAACTTGAAGAGATTTACCACTAAACACCAAATCACTTTTTTGAACTGCTAGACGCACGTTTCGCTAACCATGTTAGCATCATCAGGATATGATTTAATCTGATGATGATGCTAACATGGTTAGCGAAACGTGCGTCGAGCAGTTCAAAAAAGTGATTTGGTGTTTAGTCTCTTCAAGTCTAGTATAGCCATTCATCCAAAAATGTTCCTCGTCGCTAAAGTTGATTTTCTGGCTAAGATTGGAGTCCTCTTCCAAACGCTCCGAAGCCCAGTTAGAGAACAAATGGCGTTGTCTATGGTCATTAACTTTGAGCTCCTGGGTCAGTTGGATCTTGTACGGGGGCAGGCCCAAGTCCAGATGCAAAATTCGCCAAGTTGAAGTTTGCGAAGGGCCGAGTTCTTGTGCACGGCTAGGAATTGACTGCATCGGGTTCTCCTGCACACTTTCACGGACAGAGATGTTCTCGGCTAATCTGGCGTTCCTTTGACGTACGGCTATTGGCTGATTGTTTACCGAACCGGTCGTCTCGAATTTTTGTCACCAAACTTTGGAGAGTTGACTTTGAAGGGCCACCACGGCTATCGTAAAATGGGCGCAACGTTTCCACTAACGAACACTCATTTTGATATAAAGTTTTATCATTTAGATGTGCTGCTCAACCGTGTAACTTGTCATGGTGATTTGGCATCAGTGACTGAATAATAAACAACAGGTTAGACAGACGCCGCCAAAACAACATGATCACCACAGGCTGTCAATATCGACCCGCCCTTGTTGAAAAACCCTATATAAGGCCTTGATAATTTCTATTATTCCCTCTTCTATAATTGGCCTTATCTTTAGGCTTTTCCAGACATTCGCTTCTTTTTACTCTATCAAATGCACTTTTCAGGTTAATGAAACAAATATGGATTTCGATTTCTTTTCTAAACAGTTTTTCTCCTAGTTGTCTAATTATAAATATCAGATCTTGTGTGCTTCTACTCTTTCTAAAACCAAGCTGTGATTCCTCTAATGTTGCTCCTCATTTTTCGCTAAGTCTATGCTCTATTATTCTGATAATTATTTTTCCAAGTAAACTTTTACATTCTTTAATATCTCCTTTTGTAAATACAGGCAATATTATACCCATATTCTAGTCTGTTGGTACTTTCTTTTCTATTATGAAATCGTTTAGTAGTGACAAAAATTCTTCTTTTACTATTTCTCCCATATATTTCAGCATTTCTGCTGTGATTTCGTTTGGCCCTGGAGTTTGCAAAAAAAAAACATTATTATTTTCAAAAATATATATTTATTTTTTGTTCTTAAATATATAATTTAATATATTTATTTAATTTAATAAAATTATATTACTTTACTTTAAATTACATTTGTAAACCATTGCAAACATTTGCAGATTATATCAAGAAGTTGAAAGCGAAAGGGCAAGATACTCATCAACGGTGGGAGTCGGTGCGCTATCTTTCGTCTCGTCGTGTGTCATGATTTTACCTTGCGCCCTCGAATGCCTCTCTTTCAATATCGCATGTGTCTAACCTTTCAACAGATGCATGCAGCTTGACTACCAAAAGTTGAACAAGTGTGGACATACCTATAGACTGCTGTGTTCAGTACATTGTGTCAATTCACTACAGAAATATACACGATTCAACGGCGTCTATAAATTGGAAGGAGATCCCCAGTTTGGAAAAAAAAATAATACTGGCCGATGAAGTGCATTTCTGGTTTTAATAGGTCTGTGGAAAAAACAAAACTGTAGGATTTGGGCCGATGAAAATCATCAAGTTATTCAAAAGTTACCTTTTCATTCTCAGAAAGTCACTATTTGGTGCGGTTTTTGGACTGAAGTAGTGATAGGACCTTATTTTTTGAAGACGATGATGGAAATCCTGTTACTGCTAATGGTGAAAAATATATTTGGCCTGCACTGATAAATTTGGATAAATTACGCCAGACAATCGATGTACTGCAAGAAATCTTTCCTGGACGCGTTATTTATCGAAATGATAATGTTAACTAGCCACCAAGGTTATGCGATCTCACGCACTTGGATTATTTTTTTGTGGGATTATGCTATAACTTTGGTTTACAAAAAATAAACCCCGAACAATTCTTGACCTTGAACAAAACATTCAGGCTATCAATGAAAATATACCATGAGTAATAGAGTAATCGAAATATGTGTGATAGAGTAATCAAATTGGATCTCAATCAATTGGAAACAAATAATGGCATTATGACATTTAAGATAAAATTCAAGACAAAATAAAAAATGCCAGATTATCACCGGAAATACCGTAGTTATCTATCATTTTTTGCCTCATTTTAAAGTTCTGACACTCTTATTAGGCAACCCTTTATATTTAAATAACGCAATGCTTTTATTTGCATTAAAAATAAATAAAAATACCGTTTACTAAACGTTCAGCAATTTTATGTATACATAAAAGAGAGCTGTTATTTTTTAAAATACTAAATGGAACATAAACATTTATGAACAATATATCACTTTGTACTGCATTATTATATAACA
The DNA here is from genome assembly GCA_031761425.1 of Cosmopolites sordidus. Taxonomy (NCBI): domain Eukaryota; kingdom Metazoa; phylum Arthropoda; class Insecta; order Coleoptera; family Curculionidae; genus Cosmopolites; species Cosmopolites sordidus. The sequence continues at coordinate 7,429 of JARFXV010002143.1, read as the reverse complement.
TTTAAACATATTCTCTGCAATCTTGGCTTAAAATATGAATCATTTACCGCATTTGGGAATGCTAAATGTAATATGTATTCTACACAGCAAAATAACACGCTTTCTTCTCCGTTATCCCTCCATTATCAGCGAGAAATTAATTAATTATAATTGGAAATGTCTTTATTACCTATTAAGCGTTATTATATATATATATATATATATATATATATATATATATATATATATATATATATATATATATATATATATATATATATATATATATGAGGGTTGATATTAATGAATTTGGAATAATAAATAACAAGAAATATTTATCGTTGAAAATCCCAGTCCTCGTCTAAGGTACTGGATGGGTCACGGGTGGTGGATAGTGAAAATTTCATTAGATATTAATGGACAGCTGCGAATATCTCAAAATAAGCAGCTCAGAACCAAGGCAAAAACTAAATCCACTTAGCGTCTGACTTGTATCACGCGGCTGAGTAGTCAGCGTCTGTTCACCAGTGGTGCGGTTGAGATTTAAATTTTGGAACTAACCCCTCCAGTCTTAACCTCTGAATCATCATGGTTCAAACCATTAATTCAAAGTACAAGATGAAGGGTTCTAGTAATTACAAAATTACCTCAGGATATCCTGCCAGCTTTGTTGGTACTACCAGACTTTCGGAAATTCTGGAAAAGGCTATTTCTAATATTCCGTCTAATCATGTAAAAATCCTATTAGGTGATTTCAACGCCCAACTAGGAAAATAAAGAAAGTACAGAAAAACAGTCGGCAGTTTTCCCGCTCATAAACTGACTAACCATAATGGCCGAAGATTGGCTGAACTATGTTTAGCAGTTTAATCTAAAAATAATGTCAACCCATTTTAAGAATAAAATAACAAAACAAAAGATCTGGAGGTGCCCAAACACGTACATGGATGAATTTCAAATTGACCATGTTGCCATTTCGTACCCCAATTATAAAGAGATTTTGAATGTTCAAGTCAGGAAAGGAGCTAACATAGACACGGATCACTACTTGACTAGAATCAAGCTTAGCTTAAAACCTCGAAAACTTATTCAAAAGAGACTGCTAATACGAAAGTTCGACCTTACGAAAATAAAAAGAACCCTAACAGAAGAGCTTGATAAACAACCAGCACAGATCTGACAAGAACTGAAACACAAAATTATTAAAACAGCCCTAAAGTTGGTCCCTTTACAAAAACGTAGAAATCGTGTTGGGATGAAGTTTGCGAGCAAGCAGTATTAAGCCGAAATAAATCATTCAAAGAGTGGAATAGTCAAAAAACACAAATAAACTGTAAAATCTTTTTGGAAATAAGAAAAGAAACATCGAAGCTAATTAGACAAACTAAAAGAAAATATGAAAACAATCAACTTAATGAAATAGAACAAGATTTCCAAAAAAATAACATCCGAAACATTTTCAAAACATTTAAAACTAAATTAACAGGATATCGAAGAAACATCGAAGCTAATTAGACAAACTAAAAAAAAATATAAAAACAATCAACTTAATGAAATAGAAAAAGATTTCCAAAAAAATAACATCCGAAATTTTTATAAAACATTTAAAACTAAATTAACAGGCTATCAACCCCAAAGTTTTTGCTTCCAAAAGGAAAACGGACAATTAGCTCTAAACAACCAAGACCATTGCAAAGAACTTGCGAAATATTTTGAACAACTACTAAACTGTCTCGAGCCCTTAAACAGATTACCAATACTAAACCCTAAACAAACAAACCCAGATTCATTACTACCAAATGAAGATGAAATAATTAGGCAAATCAAGCGACTTAAAAATAACAAAGCTTCTGGGGAAGATGGAATTACTGCTGAATTTTTGAAATCCACTGGTCCAGGTACAATCAAGGAAATAACCAAAATTCTACAAGAAGTTTGGCGAACCGAACTGATTCCGGAAAATTGGAAAAATGCTTTAATCCATCCACTATATAAGAAAGGAGATAGAAAGGATGTAAACAACTACAGAGGGATATCTCTTCTCCCAGTTTGTTACAAAATTCTATCTCAATGTCTACTAGACAGAGCACAGGGACAGTTAGAACCTAAAATTGGTGAATATGAAGCAGGTTTTCGACCGGGTAGATCCTGCATCTAAAGTCGATCCTAAGACATCAAAAATCTTTATTCTAAATCTTGAAAGAACAAGGACTAGATCTGAAAACGCTCGCAATTATTAAAGCAATATTAACTAACACAAGATCAAAAGTTAAATTCATGGGTGACATCTCAGAGCCCTTCGAAATTAAAACTGGAATGAGACAAGGGGATGGACTCTCGCCACTCTTATTTAACTGTACTGCTAGAAAAAGTAATACAGGAGTGACGTGAAAAAATCGGCCCTGAATATTGACCAGCCCTTTAAACTGGGGAGAACCAACATCAAAATAGATTGTCAGGCGTTTGCTGATGATCTAGCAATTAGGCATAAAAACAGATTGAAATCCTAAAAGAAACAGCAGAAAAGGTAGGACTTCAAATTTTCTTTGAAAATACACAATACATGACTTGCAACAGACTAAGAACACCATTTCTAAAAACAAAATATGGTAACATCAGACGAGTCTCTCAATTCAAATATTTGGGTGAAATAATCATGGAAAACGGGCTGGAAAAAGTGACCAATAAGGGTAGATGTCAAAAAATGGAAAATACATTGAGACTAACACAAAATATTTACAACAAAAAATGCATAGCTAAAAACACAAAACTGAGATAAATCAGCACAGTTATTAAGCCAGAATATCTATATGGCGCAGAAACGCTCATTTTCAATAGAAAGAAAGACATCGATTAGATTGAAAAGAGAGAAAGGAAAAATCATAAGAAAAATCTTAGACCCCAAACAAATAAATAGCACAACATACCGACTCCGAGAAAACCAAGAAATCAAACAATACACAGATATACATAGCGATATAAGAAAAAGAAGACTTAAGTTTTACGGACACATAAAACGGATGAATCCGAGTAGGCTGACTAGACAAATAGTTTATGAAAATAGGAGTAGAGCTAAAGTTAAAATAATTAAATGGATTGCTGCAATTAAAGAGGACTTAAAATCAGCAAATATTACACGTAGTGAAATTCAGGATAGAAACTGTTTCTGGCACAAGGTTAACGTTTGGGAGGTTGGCCAGAGAGAAAAATGTAGGAAGACCGGAACAACTTGGTCTGAGGAAAGGAAAAAAGCTCATAGTGAAATAATAAAATCAATATGGGTGCAAAAGAAGGCTAACAACAAACGCCTCTAACTGTACTTCGCGTGGTCCACCAGGGCCCATAAGTGATTTCACTCTTTCTCCACGTGGTACCACCGATCACCTTCGCCCAACTGTCCCCACGCGCTGACATCTATCTCTCGGGACCGGTTTCTAGCCTTCTAGTCGTTATCAACCGAGCTCCAGACGAACGCAAGGAAAGCAGCTGGGAGAGACGAACCGGGCCAGGCGAACTGGCCATTTTGATGACGGGTCTTGATAGCACACAACTCACGCCATTATACGCCGTATATATATATATATATATATATATATATATATATATATATATATATATATATATATATATATATATATATATATAACCTAATCCAACGGTTGGGTGTATGATGACACTCAACTACTGCTATATATATATATATATATATATATATATATATATATATATATATATATATATATATATATATATATATATATATATATATATATATATAATAATAATAATAATAATAAGATATTAAATAGACTCCCAAATATATTTATAATCTTTATAATTAACAAGTTTAAATACAAAGTCAAGCAATCTCTATTATTTCAACAGCTCTAATTACTGATAATTTTTAAGATCATCGTTCTATGGCCATTTGAGGTTCTAGCGGTGACCAGATGGATGTTGTGTGTTGTTTTTTTTTCTGCCTAGGGATTAAGATCGGTAGGTTGGTTGAGTGGAATAGCAATTTATGCTAGACTTCGCTACCTTGCAGATCAACAAATGGAGAAATTTTATTTATTTTATTTCTTTACTTTTGATAATTTATTTTTTCTTGTCATTAATATGATGCAATAAAGACCATTTGTTATTATTTTTCTTCCTTTTCATCCATTTTCCCAGCCAAGCAGGATTTTAAATAAAGTGCGGGCCGTAGACAAAACAACTTCATTGTTCCAAAAATTTTCGGGCGATTCGAGTAGTATTAAGGATTACCACCCTCTGTATTATTTTAAACAGATTTTCTTCTAGTCCCAGAAATTTGATGTTATTTTTTAGGTTCTTTGGTATAATGCCAGTTGTTGAAATTATCAATGGCATAATATGAACCTGGTTCAGCTTCCATATCCGCTTTATTTCTAACTTGAGATCTGTATATTTTTGTACTTTTTCTTCAGCCGTCATTTATATATTGTATGTGTGTGTTTAGAACAGCTGTGTCGATTCTATTATTTTTATTATTATTTAGTATAAACAGCTTTTTTTAATTTTTCTAAAAAAAAAAAAGAAATTTTGCAACAACTCCGTATAAAACAAAATCGAATTTTCCGAAATACTCGAAAATATATATATTTTTTAAGCATTTCCAAGTGTCCGTGAAACTATTTTTGTTTTTGGTGCCGCATAAACAATAGGAACGAAAAAAACCACAATGTAAAAATGATATGCAAGCAAAAAAGTAATTTCATTACCGTGTCTGTCAGAATGATGTTTAGATTTCGAAATATCTACGTATTATTTATTATGAAGTCCAAACAAGTTGGAGAAACTGAATAATTTCGTCAGGTTCAAAGTATCAACGTAGACGAATTAAAAACGTTATATCATGGTATTAGAAAAGGCTTAGACCAGTTTACAATCTTGCCCAGTGTTATCAAAGTTTAAACTAAAGGTCTA